>JXSR01S027058.1:1818-16310 GCA_000969725.1 Ophiothrix spiculata | reverse complement strand
TATGAGACGAGGGCGACATCATGAAACATTCACAATATGCAATCGTTGCTAAGAGGGCGACATAATGAAATATACATAGGCAATCATGGTATTGCGCGTTGGCGTGAACCGTTACGATGAACGTGGGTTAAAAATGCTCACGTTTGTGTACCCCGTCCCGTGAAACGTGGTAATCGCAAACTCTCTATTGTGTGACCAGAAAATTTTAAATATAATTTAAAGGTAAGAAATTTTTGTGAGACATATTTTGAACAAAAACATATGACCTAGTACCCGACTCCCACGTATATGATACAACACTGAGACAATAGTTTTAATACCATTTAGAGGCTATCCAAAACTTTATTGAAAATACTGCTCATGTGTATACATTCCACACATGATTTACAACTCAAGCACACAAATAAATCATTACAAATTGTACAAAATACATACAAGTTTGTAAAAAACTAAAAAATCACAAAACATTTACAAAGTTATCTTAATGTACATACATTTAACTAATTTCAGACATACATCTTATTCACATAAAATCTCCCATCAATAAGCTTTATCGTTTAAAAACAAATACTTGCGCTAAAAATCCAATATAACACACATATACAAGCACACTCCTAAATGAGCACATATTACTATTTGAAATCATTGAATTTCTTTGAAAACTGCAGGGTGTGTATGCCAAGAATGTACACAATTGTGCAAATGATAAAGCAAATTTAATAAAAAGCACACACTTGATTTTAATTTGATTTAGCATGGGTTTATTCAGAGTCCGTCAATATCCATGATTCGACACATAATCTTTAGATATGATTACGAGAGCAATGCACCATGACGCATTGCTGTTTTGAAAGATCAATGAGTGATGCCCATTGAATGAAATCCGTATTCATAAAGCACACTTAAATGCAACTTTTTAAAAAGTTTCCCTTAAATCTGCTGAATTTCAAGACAAACTCTTAGAGTTGCACTTAAATGAACAAATATTTAAGGGAATTCCTTAACTCTTAATTTTAAGGGCAACTTTTAAGGGGACATTGGAGCACCCTTAAACATTGCCCTTAAGTCACATGGGTATTCTATAGCATATATTTTACATAATTTGCTTTTTAATAGAAGAAAACACTTCCAAGTGTGACTTAAGAGAGTCAGTTTAAAACTTAGAAATAATTTTTACAAATTATAGTTAGCATTTTTGCACTTAAAATTACATTTAAAAAGAAAAAAAATGACACACTGAAATAAAGCAGAAATTGAGCTGAATCACTTAAGTGTAAGTGAAACACTTAAGTTCAAGTGTTACACCTACACTTACGTGTAAAAATTGCACTTAAGTGTAAGGGAGTTTTATGAATATGGCCCCTGATACTTTGCAAGTCATTTATGCCTCGCTTGTTAGCTACACTCAATGTATGCATTAAGAATTCATGTGCATAATTTGCAGGAAATTCAATGACTACATGGAATATTTTGAAATCTATCTGCTCAATTCACCTTTATTTAAAGGAATAGTTAAGTGCCTAAAAAGAAAAACAGGTAGACTAAAACATTGGACGGAAAACTCTTGAAAAACATTTCTAAGTAAATTGGACGGTCTGTACAAATGGTATGTTTAGCTTTTGGACGGATTACATCGTTTATAATTAAAAAACAAATACTTGCCTTAAATAATACATAATTTTCTGAGTATTGCATAGTTTTCTTAGATATTTACTGAAAAAATTACCAAAACACACTAGCATTTTGTGATTTTACAAGTTGAAACATTAATTTACTAAAATGAACCAAATGTTAAATTGTATAAAATGCATTTAAGGAGAGAGTTAGCAATTATTAATTTCAGAATGAAAGTTTGAATACTGTAGATATGCTCTTAAAATGATTTCAAAGGATTTTGAAAGCCTCAACCCCTGACTGAATCTCTATGGATTAAGAGTTGCAGAGAAGATACCGTATCCTCTCGTCCCATTCAACTACTGATTTTCTCAATGTATATTGTCTTTATAATTGAACTATTTCAAACAAGCGTGTCAGATATCATTAAAATACTTTGACAATGCCTCGGTCATTGATTACGATAATTTTAAATTATTTTGGAGTAAAAATATAATAATTAAAAGGTTTGCCAGATGGCAAGAAGTTGAATTGGACTAGTGGATACGGTATGATGCTTCTCTTAGTTAGTGTGATCTCAAATTCTAATGAATAAGGCATGGATTTCAGCTGAAATAACATGAAAAAAGATGATCAAATTAAATGTGACACTTTGAGATGAATATGTGAAGTATTGAAGTCTGGTTTTTATTTTAGAGAATAAATAACTTTGATCTTGCGATAAATAAAACCTTTCCTTATAATGAAAACTGCCACATTGCTAACATCCTGCTAAAAAATGTAATATTTACAACACTAAAATGTATCAAAAGGATATCTTATAAAATACATATTCAGAGTGGACGGATCGTAACGAAACCTGATCTCAATTCAAGCTGATTAAATTGTATCTTAGGTAAAAAAAGTCATTTTGCACCCCATTCAATGAACATTCAAGGTAGAAATACAATTATAAAATAGTAACAAACAATGAATCGCCTCTTGAAATTGATTTACAAAGGACGGATGTTTAAAATTTTGGTTCATAGATCCTTTCCATTCATTAAGTGTAAGTTATAAAGCAAACATAATTCAATAAAGCATGATGTGCTTTATCTTGTCAAACACTTGGTGAAGGGCTTGGACATCACATAAAGTTGTTTTACTCTTTTCCCAAATCCAAAACGACCAATTCTTAAGCACATATGGCTACTGCTTTGGATCCTCATTTTGAATTTTGAAATACACACAATTGTTCTCGATCAAGGTGATAGTCAAAGGTACACGGCTCTGCCTGACTGCACACATTATAAATATATTTATATTTTATCAATGTACAAAACCTTAGAAATTTTAACTTTCATTATCAAATTAATTTTAAAATATATTACTCGAAATTAATAGCCAGATCATATCACAGCTTTGCATTTAAAATTGAATTACATGATTTTTCTTTGGTTTAATTCTTTAGTTTTAAATGTAACACTATTTAGAATATTAAATAATAGGACTGCAAAACTTAAAAAATAAAAAATATGTACTTATTAATTCCTATTATCCAATTTAAAAAAAATGGAGATTTTAACTTCTCATGTCATTAAAAAAATACTGTTTTTAAAATTAATATTATACTCGTTGGAGAACTCTTTTGCAGTCACTGATTGTTAAGTCACAGTTCTGTGTTGCTGACTTTCTTATTCTGAAAGTTTAATATAGCATTTATAATGTTTGACTTATTCATCATTCGTGCATTTTTTACACTGAATTAAGTCTTCTAAGTCAATTGCTCATTTATTTTTCGTATATTTCTCTGTTTGCCAACGTCTTTACTTTTTCTTTGGTTTCTTCTTCGCAGCTACCGTTGAGTCGCGTTTCTGTATCGGTACTGGCGCGCTAGGTTTCTTGTTCCGCTCAGCTTTCCTAAGATATGATTGTAACTCTTGTTGTTTTTCCTCCAGTTGCTCCTTGAAGATGTCCAGCTTCTTGGAGATGGTGTCACGTTTCAATGATAGACTAGTTAGCTGGGATTGGTTGTCACTCAGTTTGGCCGATGTATCTCTGATCAGAGTGGCCTGCAGAAACAATATGAAGCCCATCATCAGTTACTTATCAAAACTATGTCATAGGTGTTCTTGAATTCAATTTAATAATATTTTTATACAGTGACAAAGTGTGACTCCTAAAATTGAATTTGAAAAATCTTGACTTGAGTTCCAAGCCTTTTTACCTCTCTTGATTGTATTATTTGAATTTTCTTGATTGACATCGATTGTCCCAATTTCAGCATATGATTTATTTGCAAGATTTCACAATATTTCCTGGAGTTGTGATTACATTTTATATTGTGTTTGTGTACCGCACATGTGACATGTGTAACGATAGGGTCATATATGGCAAAATCTTGAAGAAATACCAATCTAATTTAAATTCAAGGGCAAAAACATGTAAGATTTTGGTAATGTTTGTGATATCTGCACCCTATAGCATTTCATGAGCGCTTAAAATCAGCAAAATTGTGCCAAGCTTGTTTTAAAATGTTACTATTGCTTCTTTCAAGGTCAATATGTAACTGTCTACACAAGCAAGCATTCAGTGTCAAAAACCAATTGAAATTACTCCAGCAGTATTTGGGGGTCTATGAATCCACATTACCTTCTTGTCGCCATGTTGTTCAAGTTGTCTCTGTGATTGGAGTTGTTGCTGCAGGTCAGCTATCTTGTCTTGGGTGGCTACAACTTGACTGCTTAGTGACGAGAACTCCCCAGTTAGGTTGTCAACTTTGTCTTCCAGGTTAGATACTTCATCCTGATGGAACAAGTAAATAATTTTCATTCAAAAATGTTGAAACAGAACTAAACGGGATCAGCTAAATGTTTTGAAAAAAAAGACAATAATTCTGATGCTTCTATAATATAAAGAGCTAAGATGAAAAATTAGAATTCAGTACAAGTGTAGTTATTTTATTACAAGATTTATAAACAATGAGATATGCTATTTATTTATTGAGAAATTACTCGTCTTAAAAGAGAATTACATTAAATATGTGAGAATTCTTTCCCTTCTATAGCTTAACAGCTGGCTGGTGTCCTACTCAACGAAACCAAGGTCGATAATCTGTGAGCCCAGACAAACATTGGTCAATCTTGTTGTATAAGATTTCTTCAGCGTAAATGGCAAGAGGGCTCAGTCCCCCGGCTTCAGATTCCACAGCACTAATTGATACCGCCCAAGACCACTCTTAGTATTAATGGGGGCTGCCATAAGACGACATACCGGTTGACCTACTGCATCTTAAAAGTATTTAAAATGTTGGTTTAGCAGCTTAAATTTGATCTAGATTTTTACTTTGGATGTCTCTCCACAAATATTGATGCAACAATCTTTGTTTTTCTCCAACGTTTGCTCATATTTTATCATTTTTCCTCTGAATTTAGGACGAAAAAATAAATGCTTGTTAAATGATAGAAAATCTCATTGTTTTTCAGAAAATCAATGATTTTAATGCATTGTTACACCATAGATGTTACATTTTGGGGTAAACAAGACACAATATTTGCATGTAAAACAATAGGAATACCAATTAGTGCTGTGGGGTCTTCAACCAAGAGGCTTCAAAGCAGCCCCAACAAATAACTTGCTAACCTAAAAATATTTGTAACCTCTAAACCTGCTTCAATGAACACTCACCTGTAAGAAATACTTCTGCAGATCCATCTCTTTGGCCTTCTGCAATGCCAGCCTCACTCTGCCACCAGCGTACTCCTTTGCCGTAGTTTGCTGTACAGCGCTCTTCCACAAAGCTGTGCCGCTCAATTCACCTGGCAACTGATCCAGTGATGTCTTGTTTGGCATACCAAACGCTCTGACTGAGGGCGCTGTACTTCCTGTTAGAGTTGCAAGTCGTTTGTCAATGTCGTCACTGCTGCCATGCTGTCTTGCAAGAACCATCTTGTCTTCTGTGCGACCGAGGAATGTCTTCATTTGGTCATTGACAGAAAAGTTGTTGTACTGGGATAATCTATACAAAAAACAACAAAGATAAATCACACAATTTAGTAAAGGGCAACTATATTAATTTGGAACATACGTAGGCATGACTGCAGTTAGATTGGGCTTGTTTTGTAATTTAATATATTTAAAGGTATTCCATTAAGCCAGTGTAATTTCTCAATGACATATGATAGATAAATCTTTTTCTTTCACTGCTTACCTATTGCTTAACCACTTTCAAGAAAATACTTTGCTTGGACTACATGGTATAAGACAATCAACTAAAGTAGGACCTAAATAAAAGCACTTTGAGTTGGCTATGTCAAAATCATATATCAAAATTGACATTTACCCATATAATATGCAGTAGAGTTATGTTCTCTCAATGTGTTAATTAAGCAGAGCATGTTTTATCAAACCAGTGTTTCTTGTTTTGATTTTTCCCCTACATCTCGCCATTTGTTTTGTCATTATATGTTGTTATGTCAAATTGGGTTCTCATAATGTTAGTTAAATTTTTTTCTCAGTTAAAATTTCTGAAGCCCACAGTGGCGGATTTAGAGGAGGCGCAGCCAGCGCGCCCCCTCTTATTTTGGTAGCGCGTCAAGAAACCGTCACTTTTTAATGATTTTATTCCTTGAAAACTAATAATTGTGTCAATAACGTCAGCAAATGCATGATTTTTAGGTACATTCACAAAAAGTTCTGCACCCTTCAACACCTTATTTTTCAGACAAACACCTGACTTTGAATGGGCGCCAAGACACTGTAAAAATTGCATCCCCTCTTTTGAAAATTCCTGGATCTGCCCCTGGCCCATAATTTATTTTTATAAAGTTCGGACTTAATTACATCGCACATATTGAGCACTGTACATACCTGTCCATAAGGGCTTCTTGTGTCATATGTACCCCATCTGCATCGGCTCCTTTCATCAGCTTCACATCTAATACAGCAGTAACAGATTCCTCTTTTTCCCTCTCTGTTGTATCACCTGTGATGGAGTCTAGTAACATCTTGGCTGCATTATCAACCTTCTCCGCAGTCTGGTCAGTGTCTTTGCTGGTTTCAGGGCGATGTCTATACCTTGCAAAGAAGAGGTCATTGCAGACTACAGACAGGGCATTGTGGAATTCTTGGACAAAAACAGCAAGGCTGTCATCTCTCATGTCACCTAGAAAACAACAAAGACTTGAATTATAACAGTCATTCTGATTAGTTGGTACAGTGGAACCTCGTTAACACAAAATCTGTTAACACAAAAACCTTGATAACACAAAATGGTTGTATGGTCCCAAGCGTGAATTTTCTATGTGAATTCAGTTGGATAACATAAAATCCTGATAACACAAACTAAAATCGTTGTCCCAGGTCATTTTGTGTTAACGAAGTTCCACTGTGCCAAGAAATGTTCAATAACGCTTTGAAAAGAACCAGTCACATGCCCAAAGAGGGAGGGGGAGGCTGGAAGCACATGCCGTCTCTTTGGTATGCCAGTTGGAGGAAATGTTCCATTCAGGCGACAAACACCCCACCCTGTTTTAGGGGCTAGCGGCCCTTTCCAGTAGGTCGGTCGGTATGGCGAATTTTTTAAGTTTTAAAGAGAAGATGATCTAGCTATGAAACTTGCAGATTGAATGATGTGGGAAAACAGTTCAAGTTAGCAAACAGACAAACTTTTTCCATACAACTCTGAAAACGAAAAATAGCAATTTTTTATAGTCATTTCTTAAAATTTGTAAAAACGTACCTGTCTTAATGTGTGCTAGAGCATGAACAAGTACCAGCACAAAGTCGCCAACTCTCTCCATTCTCTCTTTGCGCATGTACAAGATACAATTCACGTCGTCATAGTAATACGAGTTGCGATACGCATTTCTGATGAGGCTGGGGTTAGCTGGTACTTTGTCTGCAAGGAGTAAAGTCACTGGAGTGTAGTCACAGTTACATGACACCATTTTGATGATGAAACAGCCGAACTTGTAGATGACAAAGTTGCGTGGATTGAGTCTATTGAGGTCAGTTGGTTTCAGTTCTGTGTCCTCTGTCCATTCTGCATCACGATCATCTAAGAAGGGTTCACCTGATAAGACAAATCAAATGGAGTTCAAGTTTAGACCAAATAATTTCAAAATGATTTTTGGAAAGAACCAAACAAACACACAGTGTTCAAATATGTTTTTGTCCTAAGACAAACACATAAAAGGTTTATCTCGACTGTTTTTGAGGTATTTGTACCTATATAAGGATTAAGTCATTAAATGTGTCCCCAAAACACCTAATAATAAAAATTCTTTGTTTGGTAAGTGGCATGGAACTAGAAGCACATTAAAATATACATGCTAGTTCTCTGAAGAAACACAACCTAAGTACAACTGCTAGATTCAAACCATAGCATTCAAACAACTTGCCATCTTAACTCCCTGTAAGAAATTTTGTTAAAAGAGTTTCACTCAAAATGTTGGATGCAGAGGAAGGGGGGGGGGACTAGTGGGTTGGTAGAAGAGTGAGTCCTCTACAAGCTTGTATTCACATTCAATTGCACTTCTTACAACATAATTGGGCCATAACAACAGGGTTTATGGGTCTGTGTTTAAAGACAAATCCAACAAGACTGGAAGTAGAAAGTGATAATATCATCAGTACTAACAGAAGTATATTGAACAAAGGCCCTTACCTTGATCTCTCTTCCTAGGTGGTAGTTCAGCGCCTTCCATCGTCTTCTTGATATCACCAAGTTTCTTATACAGCGGTGATGCCATCAACAGAGCTGTAAGATCTTCATCACTGAGAGGGGCAACTGATGCATAGGCAGCGGGGAATTGTGCTTCAGGAGGGCCGGATTGCTGGTAACCAGAGTATGCTATCTTAGGTGCATCTTCAGAAAGCAGATGGTCTGTTTCTATGCATTCCTTCAAGGCTTGGACCTAGATTTAGAAGGAAAAAGGCAATTATATCAGGTTATTCACAATCTTACATAAGTGACGGGGTTTCATTGTTTAAAATAACAAAATGCATAGTAAAGTGTATTGTAACATCATTTTTTGATCCTTGTATTCCTGAAGAGATAGTTTTGTTAGTCTTATTAAATTGGCTACAGCAAACATATACGTTACCACAAAATAATTCAAATTGCAGGTTTGACACCGAAAATAATTAAATTCCCTTCGGGAAGGTATACCCTCCTTAATTAATCCTTCATTTAAGTTCTAAGAATCTCAGTGCACTTACTTCCTCTTGTTTGATCTTCTCTTCTTTCATGTGGAATTTCTCCATCATGTCAGCTTTGTTTTCTTCCATCTGGGTCTCAACTTGTTCCTTCTTGGCATTTCGCTTCTCCTCACGCTTCTTTCTTAGTCGAGCCTACCAAAAAAGAGTAACCAACTTTTTTTGATGTTGCAATATCACAATTATTTTTATGACAAAACATGAGCTTTTCTTCACAGATATTTATTGCTGAAACTGTTTTAAATCCATAATTTGTCTGTATTAGAAACAATAAGACCTTCATCGTTGAAGAGATTCATTAGGTTTGTAGAATATCAATGATAACATATTCAGTTTGACAAAACCAGTGAAAATTATATGAGTTATTCCAAACAATTCACTGGTTTTGTCAAACTAAATATGTTTCATTCATTAGACCTTCAGTGTGTTTCAAATCAAAATATACTGTCTAAAACATGCAATATCAGAAAATGCATGTCTAAAACATGCATTTTCTAAAATAGACTTGAATGAAATCATGTCCAGATCATGCCTGGAATTAAAATATAAACAGCCATTTTAAGAAGCAAGCAGGTCAATTTAACCAACAATATATATCAGGAGAAAATTTAAATTCAATACAATAAAGATTTAATGTCGCCATATGTCATTATACACAACTATATGAAGTTGAAATTATTGGAAACTGTAGAATAACTTTAACAACAATCCTAAATCCATCATCATTAACCATGGCCTACCTCCAAGTCAGCTTGCATTCTCATCCTATCTGCATCCATCTTGTTGGACATCTTAGCAAGGTCCTTTTCAAACTCTTCCATCAGACGGTCTGTTTCCGCCTTGTTACCACCATCTTTCCTCATCTGTTTGATCTTCTCCTGCAAAGCAAAGATTAGATAAATATTTTAAAAATGAGGATTGTTGCTGTTTATTGTTTATTGCAGTGAGTTGGTAATCAGATTCACAGATATCAATAGATTTCAAACTCCATATAGCCTACGTTAATGCTGAATCATCATGAAGCAAAATTTGTGGGTAATGACTTCTTGCCAATAGCATATTATTCTGCATTGCTTGCAGTCGATCTTGCATTGTATCTTGATCTCAAATTTATTGCATTTAAAGTCTAGATATTGTTTGTTTTCACTTATCAATACACACATATTTCAGTTATGAAGCACTTTCAATTGCTTTTGGTAACCAACTCTATACCTACAAAATTGTGTCAACAGTGGTCAAAAATGATGGCCAAGTTTATATCTGTGCTTAGGTTGTGTGTCCAAATATATTTTGGAAAAGCTATCACTGGTGAACTTTCTGGAAGCATTATTATGTCTAGTTTTGTGAGATTTTTAATACTCCCAAGGCATGCATAATCCAACTGAAAAACTATTGCAAAGAAAACGTGACATGAAAAACCCAACTCACTATGGCATAGTCAACTGAACAAAATCTACGCTTTTGGTGTAGTCAATTAACCTTTTGCCTTTAA
Organism: Ophiothrix spiculata; assembly: GCA_000969725.1. NCBI lineage: Eukaryota > Metazoa > Echinodermata > Ophiuroidea > Amphilepidida > Ophiotrichidae > Ophiothrix > Ophiothrix spiculata. The sequence continues at coordinate 6,007 of JXSR01S027058.1, read as the reverse complement.
AGATTTAAATTCAAATTGAAAAGAGATGAATTCAAAATAAATTATGAGATGCCACAATATATAGTGATTTTCATTTACTCAGAGTATAAATAATTTTATACAATTGACAATTAGGGGTTGGGGTGAGTACTGTACGACCAGATGATTTTTGTTAAACTTGGTTTGAAGACAAAACAAAGAGACTGCACATCACATCAATTTAAATACATACATCTTGCTTTTGCCTCTTTTCTTTGATCATTTCTTCCTTTCGTTTACTCAAGGCAGCCATTCTCTTTTCATTCCTCTCTCTTTCCTTCTTCTCATCTGCTGTAAGCTCTTTCTCAAATTCTGACAATTCTTGTTCAAGGCGCTGCTTTTGTTCTGCTTCAAACTCTGTAATTGATACACATGATAAACAAATAGTTACCAAAAATTACTTTTCCCCAGTATATTTCTAAAAGTATTTCTTTGCTGTGTGAGGGTGATCGTTCGTGAGTGGAAGGTTTTGTTAAAAAGGTTGGCAAAATGGTGATGTTTACATGCGCGACCTTTGCATGACACACCGTGTTTAACTGTGACGCGTTACAGGAAATTTACGCAATCACCAATGCGTCACGCGTGCAAGTGTTTGACGCTGAAAACAAATGCCCTCAAGATAGGGGCCAATCAAGTGCTTAAATTGATAAGCGGTTATCAGCGTCTTATTTTGGATAAGACATCGGAGCCCAGCGTAATAGCTCATAAGCCTTTGGCATTGTTTGTTCAGATTACATCTTTATACTAGGCTAGGCTTGTAAAGAGAAATCTCCACTCCTTTTGCAACTCACTTTACTTTTATCATCCCCGCTCTTAAAAGTAGGTGACAGGTACAAATTTGCAGCTGTTAGTCACCACATCAAAAACTTTGGTCCTGTGCAAAACTCACAAAATCATTAGAACCTCAACTGAGTGGCCCGACTACTAGGACACAGATCCAAATACTCATTGTGATTGTTTCAATTTTATTTTCATATTCGAAATCAATAAAACACAGATAAGTGGAACATCACAAGACTCATTTCGGGTAACTAAATGCATCGATCTAATTTTGCAGCAAATTAACTTTAATTTTTTAAGCTGATGACCAACCTTCTTTCTCTTTGCGTATCTTCTCCTCGTTAGCTAACCGTTCCTTCTCCAGTTTCTCCTTCATGTCTTCTAGTTCTTGTGCAGCTCTAGCAGCTTGTTCAGCATTGATGATTTGATCTGAATCCTGTTGGTCACTGAGTTCCTTCAATGCATTAGCATATTCCTACAATATAGAAACAATATTATTAAGAGTGAGATTTGATTTTTTTTTTTAAATTAAACAAACGCTACTCTTTAAAAGGAAATGGAAGTGATAATGTACTCAATCCAAAACATATATTCAATGTCTGATGATGATGGTATAAGTGTAAAAATATTAGTGCTTGGTTGTTGTGCAATAATCACATATATCGGTCATTCAAACTGAACTTGTTTTGGGACTTTGCTTCAGCTGTGTTTTAAACTTGAAATTCAAGTCAAATGCACTGGTGCATGCATACATCAATACTTATCACCTTGTCAATAGATTGGCATCAAAATACAACACAAAATGTATCAGCATCAAGCCAAGAGCTGAACTTTTACAACATTTTCATTGTCAGCAGCTGTTGCGAATGTGTACGTTTGTGAGCAAAATATAGCTGTGGTAGGAATTTGGTGTATCAACACATCGGTTTCAAAACACATGCATTTCTAGAAATATTATTCAATGAATAAGAAATTATTCATTATTTGCTCAAAAGGATAGATGCTAACATATAAAATCATTTATCATCTTTATTCCATATAATGCTCTCAACTGTAACACATACCTGATAATGGCGTTCTTTCAACTCCAACTTGGCCTTGGCATATCGAAGCTCCCAATCAGAAAGCGCCCCCTGTTGAATTGCCCTCTTCTCACTGGCCAGTTCTTTCTCTAGTTTATTCAACTCAAGCTGTTGTTTATTAAGCAAAGCTGCTTTCCTTTGACGCCTTTCTTCAGAGCTCAAATCTTCCTTGCTTAGGTCTGAAAGTTCTCGCTCATGCCGTTGCAGCATGGAGTCACGGTGAGCGTTAAATTTGTCATTTAGCTTAGTGAGTTCTCCTTCCACTGCCACTTGGCGTTCTGCTGCAAACTGTGAATGGAGGTCTTCAAGTTCTTGAGCTTGGCGCTTCTCGAGTACCTGTACCATACAAACATAAATAAAGAAAAATGGCATTCAAATTATGAAATAATAAGAACTGGAATAAAAATTAAAGCTAGTGCAGCAGCATCAGGACATGCAAGGTGTTTGTATGGCTGTGAATTTGTAGTAAATTCTATCATGAATGAACTATTTCCTTACCGATCTGATGATCTTCTCAGCATTACCAGTGCCTTGTTCCTGTATGCCTTCAACCATCTCCTTCCTTTCAGCTTGCTTGACAACATTAGACCTGACCTCACCAAGCTCTTTCTTCTGCTCCAGTAGTTCTTTAGCTAATTCCACCTTCTGTTTTCGTTTCTGATCTGCAAGGAGACGCTTTTTGCGTTCTGCGAGTCTCTCACGTACAGCTAGCTGTTGTCGCTGTCTCTCGCCATCTAGTTTATCTTCAAGTTCTTCAAGCTCACGAGCATGAGTTGCCATCAACTGTAAGAGAGCAATTTATTGGATGTCTAATACATATTTTCAAAATATATTTAGAGCTAACAAATTTTACTAAAATTAATTTTTTGCTTCTATCTTGTACTTTCTTTGTCTGTCTGCTATTTCCTCACCCCTCTTTTATCAATCTCATTTTGCCCTATGACAAGTACCATCATGCTGCTAACTCTGGACCCTGGTTCTCCTAGCCCCTTGACCATCCCTACCTAGTCTTGGACCTATACATTTCTATTACTTGTCTCATTTTGTTCTCTTATAAGTCCTAGCGTACATCTAACTTTAGAAACCATTTCTCTACCTACCCCCTCAAACCTTGAATCCATACATTTTTGTTGGCTTTATTTTGTTCTGATAAGTCCTGTTTTGTAGCTCACACTGGACTGGACCCTGTTTCTTCACCCTGGTTCCCAACTTAGACATACCCCTTGTTTTACACCTCTCATTTCATCGCCTGACAATTTCTGTCTTGCAGGTAACTCTGGATCCAATTTCTCTACCCTGGTGGTCACAAGTCAGAATCTGGTCCTCTTTTTTGTTTCACACCAAAATACTGAGAAAACCATGTCAATTTGCATTCAACGGATTGTAACTTTTATTCTGTAGACTTAAACCCCATATAACTATATATTGCTGGAAAGCTTACATTCCAAGGATGCTAATTCTTATAAAATAATCACAATTACACAGGGTGGGTCAAAGTTATACAGGGTGTAACATAAAAATAATGAGCAAATTTTTTACCACAATGGAGACCCTTATTTTTCTAAAATATAAATGGAGATGGCAAACCATACACGACTTTTAAATCATATTAATTATACCTATCAATAAAAAATAAATAAGGGTTGCCTGCTGTCAGCAAAGTAAGAAATACAGGGTGGTCAAAAAACGCACCTTCAAAAGTTGAAAAAAATGCAAATATTAATATGAAACATTAAGAAGTGTTTTATTTTAATTATAAACTTTTTTAGAAAGTCTAAAATACAAATTATGTATTGAAAATTTTTTTATGAATTAGGCTATGTAAACAATATACAGGGTGGTCCAAAACACTCTGTACCCAGATTTGACTCTCAAGTATTAATGCTGCAATAAGCAGTTAATGTCTGAAATAATTAAATGGGAAATAACATTTCTTATTCACAATGCTTTAAACTTTTTGTTATATGGGGTGTACAAAAAGTTTTTATTTGAAATACTCTTTGAAAGTATTAATGATACACCCTGTAATAAACAATTATTATACAGTACAGTTTTACAAACATACTGTTCTTCATCCCAAAGTTTGGGTGAGACTATGTACCTTTTAACAACACAATTTTACCAACACAACTACTCCCATGATTGCAGATTTGCAAGCCTAGTTTGTTTTTTAAAGTACAGCTATAAAACACAAATAATATCCTCATGGTCTTCACCTTTGAGGACAAAGGTCTCATTCTCAACTACCAAGTCAATACCAACATGAAATAACACATCCAAGTGGAATAATCAAATCTGAGTGCAGAGAT
>JXSR01S027055.1:13904-44960 GCA_000969725.1 Ophiothrix spiculata | reverse complement strand
CGTCCGTAGGACGTCTAGTTTCAGAGATTTGGCGTCCTACGGACGCCTAGTTTCAGAGACTGGGCGTCCGTAGGACGCCCAGTCTCTGAAACTCAGTGTCCGCCGGACAATTTTATAGGTAGGACTTTCAGTTTCATTACACCATGTCCAACTTATCAATTTGATTACCTAGAACTTCTACATCCCACTGAATGAATCTAAGTTACCAAAAATGCTTTGTTCAACTTAATCAAAATCTGAGCTGAAATTTGAAAAGATAATTGAATCTGATTAAACAATAAAATATTACTTTTAAGTTCAGATGTTGTAACAAGACAAGATTGTAAATGTTATATTTTATTAAATCAAACTTAGTGCTTTTGTACAAACTGCAACAACAGTACTATGCAAATGTCAATTATACCTCAAAGTGTATTCAATATTTCATAACCCAGAAGGTCAAAATCCTGATGATTGTCTGGAGCCATTTGGTGATTTCTTGTGTTTCCTTGTCGTATGTCTTGTCATTTACAATAACCTTTGAGAAATATGAGTAGAGTTAGGAAGTATGTGGATTTTGAAAACTCAACACAAAATCTTTGATGATCTTGATTTTTTTCATGTTTTCTGATATAGTATGTTCTGAATGCACTAGGTGACGATGACCGGTCTAACATGGATAAGGTTACAGCATTCTTCTTTTACTCAATAGGCTGTGGTATCTTATCCGGACGGAAATTTGAGCTGTCAGCGGAGGGAATGGTTGATGATTACTTGAAAACTCTGTTTTGTGTTTTGTTATGAAGATATCACATCAAATATATATTCAAAATTTCATTAAAATTTGTCCGGTTAATTTTGGGAAGCAAATTGGGTATTTTGTTACTCAATAATAAACGTTATAAGGTAAACTCCATTTCGTTAACTATAAAATAATATATCTATTGTTTGTAGATAACTTGCCAACATGCCAGTTATCAATTAATTTAAAAACAGAATATATAGCAGCTACCTTCTAAAGCAATTGAAAAACTGTATACATTATTTTATAGAATTTCAATTTTCTGCCCAAACTAAATTTTGCCAATTTGTTGGTCATCAAATAAAGTGACCCGACATATTGAAAGGTACCTTAAGGGTCCCAAAATCAAAATGGATTTTTATTGGTCTCATCTGGAAGCTGAGTTTTTAAGCTTTAAAATGACTCCTTACTTTATTACGTTATTGGATGTTCGGTTGCAAAGTTACATCCAAATTGGCAAACGGCATCGGGGTGATTCGGAAAACTATTATAGTTATATTATAATACTTCTGAGACAAACAAGTTTAAAGTTTTTGTACTGAATAAAACTTTAATGGAGAGAGGATTTTTATCTTGATTTTAACACATTTTTCTTATGTTTTGGATGTTGGAACCTAATAAATATGATAGAATACACTTCAAAAGTAATGTTTCTGATGAAATTAGCAATTCGACATGATTTTTGACTATGGTCAGCTTCAATGACCTGTATCTCGTAATTTGCTATGCCAACCTTAATGTACCTTTCAATATGGCAGGTCATAAATAACAAGATTTTTATAACACATTAATGTTACAAGACAATAATCTAAATGAATTAACTGGCAATATTCTAAGACATTAGAATAAAGAGTCCTTACACAGAAAGTATAGCTAATAAAGGCCATATATTTCACACTTTTAGTGCTCAATGCACCAGAATTCAGTGCTAATGTATACTCTACCCTGAAAGTGTACAACTCTAGCAGTTAAAGGGATATTCCAAGATCTTGATATGATTACAACCTTTTTTAGCTTTTGTGGTCTAGTGGAATAGTGCCGGACTCCAAATCGTGAGGTCGCGAGTTCGAGCCCCGCTACAGCCAACGGAAAATGTCCTTGTTGTACGCTGGACTTACTAGTTCCATCCTATTTTATATACCGTATCCACTCGTCCAATTCAACTACTCATTTTCTAAATTTAGATCATGTAACAGTTGAGTTCTTTCATACTAGCATGCCAGAAATTGTTAGAATAATTTAAATGAAGTGTCGGTCATAGAGTATGACTATTTGTCAAACTTTTGGAAATGGGGATTTTGATCATTTAAGGAGATTGTCAGATGGAAAACAGTTGAATTAGACGAGTGAATAGGGTATTCAATTGTGGTGTATTATCAATGTAATATTTGTTATCATGAATAGTAAGGTACTATGTTTTCAAGAATGTCAGATGGAAAACAGTTGAATTAGACGAGTGAATAGGGTATTCAATTGTGGTGTATTATCAATGTAATATTTGTTATCATGAATAGTAAGGTACTATGTTTTCAAGAATATTAAAAGTAATTGTTTTTTCTTTTTTTCTCTCTTTCTCATCATTATCGCTTTGGGATCCTGATGACTACCAAAATAGGTAAGTTTACAGCAATTTATGTCAAATTTCAAGCACATTACTTGTATGCACTTTAAAAGTTCTCTTACTCTGCAAATGGTGTGGAACTATCGGTAATGCAATCTTCAAGCAGAAATGTGATATTGGAAGGTACTTTCTTGGTCCAAAAGTCCAAATTAAATTATTGGTATCGGGTGATAACTTGATTATTCCTCTTAAATATACAATTAAATTTGTGTCATTTCATATTCATAAAATTGGTCGTAATTACTCAACAAACAACGTAGGAATATTTTGTATTGTTGGAAAGAGGACTTTCTGGTGCATTAATCTAGCAAAATAGTATTCCAAATCATTCAACCGTTTCCAAGAACGGAGGGCGCAAATCTTAGTTTCCTTTTTCAAGGACACCCTGTATGTTTACTTTTCATAGGACGATAATGGTTCCTTGTATCACAAATATGCATGCATTAATATTGTAATGTCACACAAGTTTCATATAAATTAATTTTGTTTACTATTTCAATTCTTCCCAACGACCAGCAATACACATTTCCGATGCTTTGAGCAAATATGTCTGGGTCATGATAGAGAAGCACTGAATAACAAACTAGTGCTTTTGAATCTGCTGGGTATTTCATCTCGTCTTTAATAAAGGACCAGTTTTGTCCAAGGGCAGAAAACAATGTTACAAGATGAGATATACAAAGCACTTAACTTTTAATCAAGCTTATCAGGGAAATAGATGGAGGATGAATTCCGAACATAAATAATATGAATGAAATGGTCAGGAAAAGGTTTTTCTCTGTTATATATGTGGTTTTGTTGAAGAAGTGCCCGAGACATAAGGAACAGGAATTCATCTCTTGGCAAAATTTGTCTCTTTTCTGATTGGATAATGATTGTTATGTTGATACTTCAAATACAATATTGAAAATAAAATGTTAACAGATGTGTGCATTTATGTGCAGTATCATGCAATCATTGCGTGCAAGAATAATGTAATAAAATGGTGGTTTTTCAAACTCTTTTAAAGGTCAAATTTGATCAAGGGAACAGACAAATTTAGATGTGTAACCAAGGGATGTTGTGATTTTGTTCCCACATTTTTAGGTATGTTATAATATCACCGCCAGATGGCGCTATCATGTCCACTCCGACTTGTTTACATAATCGCAAATCGCCGGAAGGGCTTCCCCAAAAAACTGCTTTTTGATTGGTCTATTGGGGGGAATCCCGGTAATTACGTAGTATATCGTCAGAAAAAATACCCGGATGTAACGCCATCTTTAATTTTTAATGATTTACAACTTCATTATTTTTTCTCAAGTGATTGAAATTTTTTTTTCGTATTCTACCGCCTTGTACTGAATTTCTGCACCACTGACATTAGTGAAAGTAAGTTGAGAGTTTCTCTACTATATTTTGTACTTAAATCTGAAATTTCATAAAAATCGTGCTTTGCTAACCAAAGATATTTTATCCGCAAGGTCTCCCACTCCAAACCAACGATCGACCTACGTTCGTCGCCATATTTAAATGTTTCAATCTTTTGCGTGACATCTGTCACAATTTGTCACGATCCATTGTATGACGCAGTATATATAACATCGCTACATATACCATATGTGTTATTGATGTAAGTGGAAGAGACGGAAATATGGGCGTGACTTGGGCTTGTGTTTAGGGGTTTTGCATTGGAATTTTTATTCGCGATTGCAGTCAGAAATCATTTAAAATCTACCCTCAAAAAGTGCTATTATCTTTTAACTTTGGCATGATAAGGTTAACAGTAATATAATTGATATATATATTGTGACATAAAGGCTATTTTGCAAGTGTTTTACGCTAGATGCTGGTTGCAAATTGAGAATGTCGTTGGGGTGTTGCAAGGGTGAAAACACTGCCATCGTGACATGTCACGAACATAATTTTTATTAGGAAGTGTTTACAAACAATTAATGAGTCACAAGAACTGACTTAAAAGAAAACAACAAATATTATTCTGATTCTCACAATAATATGACATTATTTTTTAATAGAAGGGCAATTATGAAAATAAGGGGCATTGGCGGCGGAAGCACAAAAACTCATCATTTTTGTCCGATTTCTTTTTCTTTATTTTTATCATAATTTGATGTGATTTCTAAAGATTTAAGGGGGGGGGGTCCCCACTTAAACTTTTTGAAGGGGACAAAATTGGACCTGTCATTTCCATAATTACCCAGTAGACAAATCAAGTGATATTAGACAATTAAAATCATTATTTTGGACACACACACTTAAAATTTTTTCCTTGTTTTAATTTAATTAATAGGTAAATGGTATCATGTCACCTCCACCAAAGAAAAAGCACAAGCCAGTGAATCCAAAGCATGCTGTTCAACCTGGTACTGCAAGAAAACACATTTTTGAAAGATATTCTTCACTGCCTGATGATATAAGTGCTGTAAAAAATGGACATGTACTTTATATCTTTTTAACCGCAGGTGATAACAAAAGCCGTACAGCAACTGCAAAGTTTTTGCAGTCAAACTTTTCTGATGTCACACTTTGTGACTCTCTGGATGCCAAAATTAAACGCATTGTTTCACAGACATTAACTTCATCTAAGTTAAAGCACTTGACCAATGATAGTGTTTTTAAGAAATTTGCTGATATCTGTGATGAATTTGCTAACATTGCTGGAGGCACTGAACAGCCTTCCATCTTGAACCCAGGCCCTTCTCAAGACACTGAACAGCCTTCCATCTTGAACCCAGGCCCTTCTCAAGACACTGAACAGCCTTCCATCTTGAACCCACGCCCTTCTCAAGACACTGAACAGCCTTCCATCCCCTTCTCAAGACACTGAACAGCCTTCCATCTTGAACCCAGGCCCTTCTCAAGACACTGAACAGCCTTCCATCTTAAGCCAAAGTCCTCATCAAGCCCAAATTGATACTCCAATGCCGCACACACCAGATAATGATACGATTGAGAAATCTTCACCAAAAGCAAGCACATCCACCAGAAGTTCCACCAAACTAACACCAAAATGTAAAGCCTTGAAGCGCCGACTCGCTTTTGCATCGGAAACTAATAGTCAGATTATGAAGAAATACCAGGACAAATGTAAGCAACTAAAAGTTCCACGAAAGGTAGTCAACCAAGCACTAAAAAGGAGAGCTGCACAACTTGGCAAAAGAGAGGAAACTATTAAAATACTGAAACAGAAGTTAGCAGGCAACCATCTTGCAAATGAACTGAGGAGAACAAAAATAGAACTTAACAAACTGAAAGCCACCCATACCAAACTTCTCCGAAGAAGATCAACCAATAAAAAAGACAATGAAAAGGAAATGTTAATCCAAACAGAATTCAAGAAACTGAGAGCAAAAATAACAGAACAAAATAATGTTATCAAAGATTTGCAAAATCAAAACATGACTCTTGAAGAAACTATCGCTGATTTACGGTCTGGATCAATACCAACCAAAGCTGATGGCAAGACGTACTCATCAACCACTAGAACTAAAGTGTTTGATTGCATTGTCAATAACGTGCCCACAGTAAATATTCCAGTTTTGCTGAAACAATTAAGCAAACGTGCAGGACATTCTTCAGAACAAGTCCCATCACGAAGTGCTGTTGAGATGATGTCCCGTGAACTAGGAGCAATATCCGTTTTACAAGCAGCAGAAACAGTACTCAAAAGTGACAATGTTACGATTGGATTCGATGCGACAACGCAGGAAGGAAAACACATAAACGAAATTCATTTTACATTGGCAACATCATGTGTATCAGCATCTGTTGATGAACTTCCTGGCGGCAAAGGTGAAGATTATGCTAATCATGTATGCCAAACAGTGGATAATATGGCAACAACCTACTGCAGCTTCCATGATGAAGCATCTTTTGAAGATACAAGGACTGAGATCATTTCAAAAATAAAGAATTCTATGAGTGACAGGTGTGCGGCAAATCATGCTGCACTCCGCATTGTACAGAGTGAATGGGATAAAGAGATTAACGAGCTTAACTGCCATCTCCATCCTCTGGACTCCATCGCCACTGCATGTAGAAAAACTCTAAAAGGCACTGAAGAGTCAAGAGGCCAACTCTTTGGAAAGGACTGCATTGCAGCCAATATTGTTGCACAATTCAGCAAGCTCAGATATAAAGATGGCAAGGGCGACCCTCGAGGCTTCACAACCTTTATGGACAGAAATAATCTTCCGAGGAATATTCTTCCACGGTATAGAGGGAACCGCTTGCATATCTTATTTCACAATGCAGGGGTTCTTATCAGGCGTTACAATGTTTTCCTGCAAATGCTTCAAACTGGAACATCCCTTGGTGGATTAAGATCATCTTTACTAAAAGACTTCAGTAGTGATGTAGCTAAAGTGGAGTTGCAAGTCCTTGGTATCATCGGAAAGCATCTCACTGGACCTTGGATGAAGGTATTTTACACCAGCCTAGACAATGAAATCAACCATGTAGATGGAATCAGGAAAATTAAAGAAGTGTTGATCTCTCTGAAAGAAATGAGTTCAAATCCTGAAACTCTTTTGTCATCCTCAACAGATTTCTTTGGTAATGACATCATAATGGATGACACCATGATCTCCTTGAGGGCACTAGAATCCCCAGACTTTGTTCCGCTGATGGCTGCTTGCTTGAAGAGTGTGATTGCAGTGATCGAGAGGCAATACGAGAAATATTTTGCTCTAGAAATTACTGATACATTACGTGAAGAAGCTACATCAGCCCGCTCTCACAATATAGATTCGGAAGAATTAATGGGTATGTTCAGTGCGCTGCAGAAGAAGTCTCCAAATGCTACCCTTTGTTACATGAGTTGTAAGATGAGAGCGACTAAGAATAAGACGGTTGAGTACATTGATCACCTTCAGCCGGATAGACGTGAGGTTGTTCTTAAGAAAGCTGTGCAATTTGGAAGAGTGGAAAGAGAACGGAAGAAAAATAAGCAGAAAGAGATTGTGGCTGAATTGATTAATAGACAAAAGAAAAAGGAGCTAGAGAGAGATATGACAGATAGGAGGAAAGTAGAGAAAGTCCTGAAGAAGGATGGCATTGAGTAAGAACTGCATCATCATTAAAGACTCGGTAATTAGGTAGGTATCTGAAATGAATAAATGTAAAGAGATTCATGCACATTGAGGAAATCAGTAACATGCGGTTGTGGTCTGATGGGTGTGGGGGTGGGTGGGGTGGGTGGTGTGTAGTGGAGGGGTCAGGGGTTGGAGGGCAGGGGGAGAAACAATGAAGAGTGACTAATGGTATAAGGTATATACTAAAACTCGGATCCGGACTCGCGGATCGATATGAAATGATGTAAAATGTACAAGTTTTGGTCCGAGTCCTGGTCCGGGTCCGTGTCCGGGTCCGAGTTTTAGTAGGGACCATAAATTAAACCTGAAATACTTAATAATGACATTATGTTGTAAATGTCATCCATTTAATTCAAAATTCTGAGATGATTGAAGCAAAGTACTTGTTTTTTAATATTTTGAGGTCACAGTATCTGTATACTTCACTGTACATTTATATTCCGAAATTATTTGTATGTTTTTTGACCATAACTTCCTTAATATTTGAGGTATATCCATGATTTTGGTGTCAAAATGTTTGTCTCATTAAGTGCTATCCAGAAATGCATGTGAAGAAAGAAAACATTGAACTTGAATTTTTTTGTAACATACCTAACATTTTGGTATATTTAATGTTTCCAAGAAAGCCTTGACACAAACATTATATTAAAAGCAACCAGTGATTAATAATTCTTGTCATTGTCTACGAGCAATATTGCTAGGCACTTAGTGTTAAGGTTTAAAGGCAACAACTATCCATGTTTAAATTATTTCCCCTTACTACACTAATGCACCTTTTGGACTAGAACGGGGATTTGACGATATTGCATAGAATACTTTTTATTCACAACTTCATCAAATATTCTATCATGAAATAATCATTATCACATAGATATGCGTATAATTTTATTGAATAACAAGGGATCAATCATCATCAAAGTGGAAATTTTGATACACCCAAATATTTTCTTATATTCCATAAAAATGTTGACATCAAAATTACATTTCCATAAAGTGATATCATATCCTCTCGTCCAATTGAACTTTTTTATATTTGCCATTTGACCACCCTTTTGACATTATAAATATTAAACAATTTGGGGCACCCTTGTACAAACCCATCAGAAATGTATATGTTAAAATGGGTGGTTTCCCCCGGTATTCGACCTCCGGACCTCCCAAACCCCAGTCCCAATTGTCACTATGTCAAGCCACTGAGCTGCCTTGGCAGGGATTTCGTGGTCATAGCTAACTACGGTCTATGGCGTATTCAGACTTATTTGTGGAATGGGATTTTGTGAGATTCAGTGGGGTTAGGGTTAAATAACTCAATAGTAAAGGCAATAAACATTAAACAAATCAAAAGTTGAATAATTGGATGAGTGGATATGGTATGGTCCAAATAGTTATGAAATTCGGCAAAAATATCAAATTGGCTCAAGCTTTGCATATCAAACTTTAAAATATAGGTAATGGTCCTTTTTGTTTAAATATGGAATAAGTATAATTTGTGACCTGCCTTTAAGCACATGCAAGAGATGTTTTCCTGTAGTGAGTCCATACATGCTCCTGACATAGCCAGCGTTTGTATTTTGACACTACTCTTAAACTCTTCAGTAGCTGCTATTCATTGATTTGACTTCAGGTGACTTTCAATAGCTAGATGTATGGACAATTGAAGTGAGAAAATGAGAAGCCTTTTCCCTCTCTACGCGTGTAAATTACTTTAATCATGGATATACAAATGATACATATCAGGTTTCTTTGACTTACAAATTATCTTCTGAAATGAGATTTTATAATTTCATTGAAATTGATTGCAAATAGGGAGAAGATTGTTGGCTCATGGGAAAATATTGATTACAAAATGAAGATAGCCATGAATTAAAAGATTTGAAAATTGAGAGGGAATATTAAAATCAATGCATTTTTTATTACAATAAATTACTCTTTTGACTTTGGTAACTTAGATATCATAAACATATCTGGTTACAATTTAAAAATCTATAACTTGAGGTTTTTTTTAATGTATATAATAGCATTGATTTTGTAACCATATTTGCAAATCTCAAATTTGCCCTGTTTCAATCTTTTTATAACAGAAATGAAATTTTTAAAAAACCTGTAAAATATGTAAACATTTTGACAGAGGTTAGTAAAATGTAGATATGATTCCGTTTCCCCAGAACAAAGGATATAAAAGAATAACTAAAAAGGCATTGGACATGTTAAAACATCACCTCCAGCCTGTAAATAAAGTTTCTGAATTTGGGGTATAACTGCACTGTACTGCCCTGTCAAACTCTTAACTGCCATAGCATCTTACTTATTGATGTTTTCCGTATGTTGTCAAAGTCAAGTTTTAAAGAAAATGCACACAACGTGCAGGAGACTAGTTTTATTTCATGAAAATATTTTTTTCCATGAAAGATTGATATTAACGCAACAAACATCAAGGATTAAATCATTGATCTTCAGGATCAGGTAATACAAACAAAAATGCTTTAGTTACTTTAGATTTCATAAACTTGAAATAAAATGTTTTATTTCATACATTGACATCCATTTATGCCTTTATATCATAAATGTAACAAATAAGTGTTTTATCTATTGATTTACAATGTCATGCTTTGTAGAAATTATTGTGACATGAATCTCATTGGTTTCTTATGCCACAAATTACGTGTCCAAATTGCAGATGCTTTTCAGAAATGTTACCATATTAAATGAATGTTGTAAGGATAAGGTGTTGAGAGGAAAAGTGTCTTTTCAAAGCAAGCTAAGAATGATGTTGTTCTTTTTGAAACACCGGGGTTTGTCTGTTTCTATGAAAAGTATGAAACCAAGTGTCTAAAATCATTGTTTTTGCAACAACAATCATATTATGTAAGCTTTTAAATTATGGATGGTTGTCTCCTTCATCTGATATATTTGTCCTTCCTGCTTTGGCTTTTGATACCTTACTTTAAAAAAATTGTTTTGATTTCTTAGTTATAAACTCAATCATTCTTCCTCCCTACCATTGTGTAGCAATCTGCAATTATTACTTTTGAATGTCAGTTATTTTCCTTTTGTTACCTCGTTTTAGTTACAACATTTTAGCATTTTAAACGCCAAAAATGATACTTGCTAAAGTATTGAAGTCTCCTTCATTATAGACACTTTTATGAAAATAATTAACTCTGTTTTTTCATTTTTTTTTTCAAGGCAAAAAGATTCATAGTCTTTAGTGGGATTATACATAAGCTTAACTTGATATTGATTTAGATCCAAATTTCCTTGAACTTAGATACTTTATTCATTTTACAAAATCCAACTGGATTTGAATTTCATAAACCTTGAAAGAAGGAAGGAAAAGGTGGACATACAATATAAATGATGAAACATGATGCTAAAAAAGTCTCAAAAAATCACACGGAGACTTATTCTCTGATTGCATGTCACACATTGTGGGTGTTTTTCAAATGTCTGAAATCAGAAATCTAATGCCATAAAAACACCATGAATAATGATTTCACGCCCCCTCTTTGAATGCTTGGTTATTTCAGCCGACCAGTCTGGCAAAGAAAATATTCTATAGGGAAATTGTTTCTCACAGGATGCTTGACCGTAAAAATAAATATCTATTTTCCTGCAAAGCTGAAACCATGCCACTTGATGAGTGTGACCAAAAATACAATAGTTGGGATGGTTTTTTTTTCCAGAAATGAAATGACTACCAGTGTTGTACAGGTTTTTCAATGTGCAATAACACATTGCATCAAACAGGCCAAATTTTTGATCAGAAAATATGTTAGGCACTGCACTTTTACATATGCTGCAAAAATAAAATGTTTTTAACCATTATTTCACTTTTTTTTTGTATGTGGAACGTTGAAAATTATTAATCCTGGCTGTATTTAGTTGTATTAGTTTTGATCATGTAAAATTAATATTCCCTAGTTCCATATTGGGCAAAAGCTACATGTGACATACATTATCAGATTTGTGTATAACCTTGAACAAATTGTTGGCTATTATGCTGTAATAGACATCGATAGAACCCACATTACACTTAAAATAACATATTGCAAAAATAGATTGGTAATCTACCATCATAGGATATTCGTTTTATCTACCGGTATATGAAAAGTTGGCTTTGTTCATTTTAAATTTCTAGATGGCTGAAAACATTACAAAGTGATAGGCTTTTGAATGTGGTTGGATAATGGATTCAGGAAGAATTGTCCGTCTTAGTTAATGTAATGGAATAACAGCTTAATTGAAGTGACTTATTTTTGCCAATTTTGCATGGGTTGTGAATATTAAGTGTCCTTCCATTACCCAGTACATATATGTGACCATCCATCAAAAATCTCCAATAAAGTCAGCATTTTTCATTTTGAGCTACAGTATAAAACACACACACAAGAAGTGTATTAATTCTGACAAAACTGATTTTTGAAAATTTGAAATGTTCATGTCTTGCATAACCTCACAGCAAAATTTCAGGTTTCATTTCAACTTCCAATTATCTAAAAATCAACATATGCTTAATTTAGTTGTATTTAACTAAAGAAAAACATAGTAAGCCAACTTAATGTGGGGAGGATAACAACATAAGCTGAATGTGTACAGAAAATAAAATAAAAAATGAAGGGAAAAAAAATTATAATAATAACTTTGAAGGCCTAATATATGCACAAACAAAAGTACATCAAACTCACCAAACAGTAATTATCAAGAAACGGATAATCCACAAAATAGACAGACTTACTAGTTGTGTTTGAAAATTACATGATATGGTTTTGAAACAAGTGTAATTTTGAAGCTGAAAATGTGTTGTTTTTTTAATTAACAATAAAACAAATTTGACCTGGGGCTGACTTTACTGGGGGTTTGTGTGAAGCACATCCATTTAGTTCTTATTTATCAAACTTGATGTGTTAATTTCATGCAAATATATTAGTTTTACATCAGACATTTATGACTAGAACTTAGTTTTGAAATTTGAATTGGTGTACTTGAATAAAACACGTAATGAATCAAATCTGATTAGAAGTAAAATAAATATTTTTCTTTCGTTTTTTACAAGTCGTATCACTGTTGCCTAAAATAAAAGCCCATTCCCTGCTAACTCCAGTTACGTATTTTTCAAAATCAAATCAGAATTGCTGATAGGTCACTTATTCCCTGGAGTGATTTACCAAGTCAACAAGATTTGGCTACTATTTGTTCAGACTTGCTATTTATATTTTTCGAGACTGTCATTGAATGAGATGAAAATGAAATCAGAAGAGTTCAATTTGATTCATATAGATTGGAAAACACACTGTGATCATTATCACTCCTAGTTGATAAGTTATCATCACCTATTTTATAATTCTCATCAACAGAATATACTCTTTGTTATTTGAACAAAAATTCAAAATGTCAAAAATTCTGGATTCAAATCATATTTATTACCCTTAGAAATTTAAAAAGTACATTGATATCTCTTGCCAACTAAGGTATGAAATCCCTCAACTCAGTACCTCTTTACATTCATACATTTGTGAACACTATTGCCATATCTAGTGTCACATTTTCTCAAGGTCATTCGCAGGATGTGAATAATTAATGATAACACTGTTGAATTGAATGATTTTAGGAATTAATTAAGAAAGTGTTTTTGGCGGAGAGTTGAGACCGATCAAAAAGTTCATCTGGTGTGGTTGGGGTAAACAGAGACCACGCAATAATATTCTATTTGCAAGGGGTAGGAAGATAATTGTGTGAAAGATTTCCTTCCGAACCATTATCCATATAATTTTTATTTCAGCATTGTACATTTAGAACATTGTAAGGACACTAGTGTTTTTTTGTTTTTTTGTTTGTTTTTGTCTTTATTTGCAGGTGTAGTGTATAAAGACAACGTTGTACAGTAGAGTAAACCAAGCTGATGTAGTTATTTAAAAGAACTGTTAAACCTGATTTTGGGGGACTTCGGTCAACATCTGTGGACTTCAGTCAACTTCTATAACTATTATATTGTTCTCAAGAGATGATCTATATGATTAGTAAAAGGATTGAGATGTGTCCAATACATGTGTCCAAGTAGTTTGTAAACAATTCAACCTGTAATCACTGCAATGACCCTGTGGTGGCATGCTAATGGGATTTATGGTTTGGGAAGCAAGGGATTTTTCCCTTCACTTTCTTTTAATATGAGATGCAAACAGAAAATTCCTTATGGTCAATCAGGGTTATGCCTTGACGATGTTTTGAGGTGTGCTTGCTTTAAAGTGCAATATCCATCAACATTGTAGATTGTTACCTTCTTTTAAAGGAGCTTGGTCCAATTTTTCAAAATTAAGTTTTCAATGTCATTTGAAAGATGACAGCTCAAAATATATAAGTTTCAAATTTCAGCTCAATCGGTCAAACCGTTTTAATTTTATGGGCAATTTTATATTTCAGATTTGCCTATACATTACTGTGTAAAATTATTTATGGTTACCATAATTAGACACATTTTCATGTAAATCTCCAAAACGAAACATAATTCAGCCGTGAAATTTCACATGGGTTATGAGAAAAATATGAGTAACATTTTGGTACCAAAATCTCAAAAAGTTTGAAAAAAAAGTTGAGGCAATCGCACCATGCTCCTTTTAACACTTCAAACTTTATTCATGTTATGCACTTTCAACCCTTGCCATTCTTTTTAAGCAAAGTCCAAAAACGCCATTTTGTTATGAAAAAATTGAGGTCGGTTGAATGGACTATTTAACAACTCACTTGTTGATTTGTGATGAATCCACAGTTGATATTCAAAGAAGCGCGTCACACATGGCACAGCTTACACGGAGGTGCGTTTACACAGTGCACGTAAATTGGTTCACTGTTCATCGCGCGTCGGGAATTTTAGTATGTGCAAGGACTGGCGCTTGGGAACAGTTAAAAACGACAAAGCAACAATCATTTCAAAACTAGCATTTTGTTTCAGATTCTTCAAAAGTATTTTTATTGAGATGAGTATCTGTTAAATTTGATTATATTTTTTCAGGAAGATTTTCTTTGTTGAAAGGTATTCAAGCATGCTACAGAGTTCATCGCTAATCAACAACTCTGCATATGATGCGCCGGCTATTTTTTATCACACTCGGGTGGCTAAAGACACCCTCGCGCGATAAAAAATATGCAGATGCATGGATGCATCGTTGTTGATTAGTGATGAACAACTCTGTAGCATGTTTGAATACCTAAGTAGCTTAGTGTTGTGCTTCCCAATGTAAACAATATACACATTTTATTTTTAGAAAAAGGTTAGCAACTATTACAGTACTTCTAGGGTTTCTACATTTATTTACTGAAACCAGTGTAGCATCTGCTAAGAATCTGCTAAGAGAGGGGTTGTTGCCATCAAATCATAAATTAAACTGTTCAGTTTCATTGTAATTATATTTTAATATAGCTGCAACCCCAAATGGTTACAGTTCTTTAGTTAGTATGTTGCTGTCAAAAACCATTTGTCAAAATGTTATTCTATCACCTGAAATATTCAGCATGATTTTTTACTACTTATACTAATGGCACGTTTACACTTGTTTCGACGGAGGGTAACGTATTTGCAACTAAAAAGTTGTAACTGAAAACGACTGATAGTAACGATAGTGTGCGTGTAGCAGCGTGTGTGAGCGTTTACAGACTTCAACTAACGATGATGGGCGTAAAATTCAAAACTGCAATACGTAGGTCTACGTTGCTTGTTGTTACCCCCAATTCGTCACAGTGTAAACGCACTTTAAAATTTCCTACAAAAGAAAAATATGTTATGTACAACTTATGTTTGATATTAATTAAAGTTTATATGTATATTTCAAATAAAATCTATGCAACTTCGATGCAAAGAATGTGCTGGAAATATTAAGCAACTCATTTATACTTATCAATATGATCCAGATTAAGCATTAGTCCTTTCCTTCCCTTTTTTAGAATTTTACTCCCCAACTCTTGTATGTTTGTTTATATCTTTAATTTAATTTGCACAGTCCTCCAACCCACTGGATGTTGTTTAATGTCTTCCAAATTATACAAGTGCTTTGAGAAATCAAAATTAAACTGATGTGTTAAGAAGGCAGTGTTGTATAGAGTTATCTTCCTCTGTTGATGCTATCAAGTGTTATTGGTTTGTGTAGTGTGTTGGTAGGTGTGCTCATATAAACCACAATTAATTGCATTGGTTACGGGGTAGCAAGAAAATCTTAACAAGCCTGTCTAATTTTTTAATCTTGTTGATAGAAATGATGTCTCTGCAACAAATTTGCTTTTTACTTAGTAGACTATCAAGGAGGCAGCTAACTGTGTTCTTAAATTTGTCTAACAGCTTTTGATTTTTTTTATATTAAAGTATTGCTCATATCTTTCTCTCTAGCAGCTTCAGAATTTGCAGCTAACTATTACATATGGGAAGAGCTATATACATTTAAAAAATAGATCTATCATGTTAACCATACAAAGTTTGACAAAACACACAAAATTAATGTAGGTTGATGAAAAAACTGATTCCATACATGAACTTAATTTAATACTTAGATAGCGTTTGATTAACCTGAAGTTTGGCTCCCAAGTTAAATTATTCCTGTCAAGATTTAATATTTTACAGAATATTTAAAGGGTTGTCAGTCATGATCAACATTATATAAAGTGCAGAATAAGGATTTAACTAAACACCTGTTACCCACGAAGGAGACGAAGTGTTTTGGGGGAAAAGTAGTGATGCTTCACACTTGTTAACAAACCACCAGACCTCTCTTGCCATAATCAGACAAGCTTAGTCGGCTGAAAATTGTGAGTCAATTTGATGGATTTTTGACACAAAATATATTTTTTGATGTTTACTTCCTTTCTGCAGTATCTTATATCATCAATTTCTTTGCAATCAATCATATCTGTCATTCCTAGGTGTGTGTAAGGTTGGTATTGTTACCATAAATGTAAAGCTAATCCCCTTTGTCATTAGTGAAATTATGTCAAAATTTCTTATATTGACATATAATCTTTCTAATGAAGGAACTTTCTTGATTGCTAGAAAATTTGATCTTTCACTTTTTCACAAAACAAGACATCTACACTGCCAAATTAATTGACAAAACTTTGCCACTGAGTCTCCTCTACATTTACCAGCAGCATTGAAGCTGCTTCGTGCACAAGTGAAGTGACTATGTAGCACTGTCAGTTCTAATACTCTAGCTGTGTATTGACTAATTTCACATTTCATTCTAATAAAAATTTTGATTCATTGTTCAGTGTTGTTTATAAGAAATCACCTTGACAAAGGTGTGAGAAATTTATGAATTCACACACATTGTTGATGACTATTTGAAAACAAGAACTGCTGGAGGCACTTCTCATTTTATTAATTACTTTGTTGTGGTAGAAGGTATATAGAGTTGTTATGTTGATGGTGTTGATGATGTTCACATATGATATATGACTTGCTTGATTAACAGATGATAGTTCTCCAATATGGAAGAGATGGCTTAGGGAAAGAATAAATTCTGCTCATGTTTACCGACCTAGAGAACTAAATAGTTTCAAATCAGATGATGATAATAACAAAGATTTTGGGTAGATACATTTTATGTTGTCATCAGTCATCACGTAAAAGAGACTTAGATGGCACACATCAAACAAATTGCATATGAAATTTGTAAGGATGTGCTATAATTCATGGTCTATTCTCTTTTCAGATAATATTTAGTACTTTTTATGTTTTCCAAGAAATTTCTACAAGTACATTATTATGCTGTCAACCTAATGATTTTTTTTAATACTTTTTCCATCAAATTTGTATAAGAAATTAAAGATTGGAATAGATAAGAACCAGAGATGGTATAGGTTTCAAAAGATTTACATAGTTCTAAAAAAAATTTAACACACTATTCCTAATGTAATTTATCATTTTTGCTGTTTGCTGTTATCTTGGATATATTAAAGGTACTCCTATTGATAAGCAACTTTAGAAATAAGAATGTTGAATCCAAATTCAGAGACTGATACCGGATTAAGAGATGATTATTCAAAGCTATTTTTATATCAAGTTCTTAGAATTTTAGAAATTGATTTCTATGATAATAACGTACACAACATGTTTATAATTTTATATATATGCATCGCTTAAAAATATATGACCTCTACCTATATTGACCTAATTCCTTTCTGGAAATAAGAATTCATCAAGAATCGATTTGGCACGATTTTTGGTTTACCGCTATGCACCAATTCAATAACCACCTGCTGCTCAAGGCAACAGAAGTCATGGTACTGCACATCCATTCAATTTACATCCATTGCAACCTAAGATGACTATGTTTTAATATATTCAGAATCTCAATGCTATCTCTATGTTAAGCCATCTCTTTACAGCTGTGTTGTGTAAACACTATATGTTGTTTAAAAAAAAGGTTTTGAATTGGGGTTTTTTTGCAATATTTTTATTTCAACAGGCTACCTTTAAATGATTTTGACCTTTTTAATGCAAAAGTAAGACCCACCTCCAGCACAGTCTCAAGCGTTTGCTCAAGTCAACAATAATCTTGTCTCAATATCTTGAACGTGAGGATCTTCTGATCGTATCTATCTATGTCTCCCCGGTTTATTATTTCATTGATAGGATCACATAACATCAGAAAGCAAGATCCTGCGTAGATCATAATGAAAGTTGATCCTTCTTTTTTCGCACTATGGTACATAGTTGAGCAAAACAAAATTATTGTGATAATACTGAAGTACTAAAATACAATACGATGATACTATTAGCAATAACTTGCTTTCGCCAAAAAATATAAAAACCTAGATGCTTTTTCTATAATTTAAAGGAATCAGGGGTGTGAGAGTCCAGATTTTTTTTTCATGCCTTCAAAACAGTGATAATTTCAGCTTTTTTGTTTATTTTCAGCCTGTTTTTGTCAATTTGTCACTATTTTCAGCATTTTTCAGATTTTTTATCAGCTGACTCTCACACCCCTGAGGAGTGTCATGGGAATGGGAAAAATTAAAAGTTATCTTGAGTATTTAAATTGAATATGTCAAAGGCCTCTATAAAGGCAACTGTTGCTAACAAATCTAAGCCATACCCTTACTTGCAATCATTGGATATCTCCACCAATCATCAGTTTTATAATTTGATTTTGGCTTCCAATAGAAATGTGTTAGTAAGACTATGGTTGTTTCGCTCGCTGCCTAAACTAAACACTGTTCATAACTGTTCGTATGAAGTATTGTGACTATATTCTGAGTATATGCATTGACACTTTCACACTTTGGAGCATAAATCAACGTCACCTCTAATCAAAACATACTATAATTGTCAAGTTATGTAAAATTATTTTTCAGTCGCTTTTTATTACAATATGATTGATTGAACTTATCTACCAAGGTTTTCATCTACATTTTGCTTGCCAATGTTTACATTAACATGTTTGACACTCAATATGTATGTAATGAATAAATTATAACTCTGAAGCAAATGGAAGTCAAATTTATATAAATACTGTGTGGATCCAGCATGTTCTTAGAAGAATAGCATTTTGAAATGTCAATTTATCTTATCCTTATTTATATCAGAAGTGTAATTCAATCATCACATAATTTACTCTTTCACACAGTGAAGTGTGAACCTCCATCAAAACCATCATCTCACATCAAAAAATACCGCTGACACTGTTATCTTATGTTGTGAAATCATGTTTCTGTGTTACATTTATTATTCCCAACAGTTATGTTTTCATTTTTCCTAGTAGTACAGTTTGCCAAATCAAAATAAAACCTAAATATAGTATATTGTAATATGTTTAATACTCAAATATAAGGAAATAAATTATGGATGAAATTTGTGTAATGTTTGAATAAATGGATGACCATTGTTTTTATTATTATTTTTATTTCTTAGTCACTGACAACTACAATTAAAGCACATATGAAACTGAATGCTAAAAATTTCTGATGCAAATGCCATTTTTATGTTTTCCATGATAAGATCTCTGATTATTTGGAGAAAGACTCCTTGAATGATGCTGAAGACATTAGCAATCCATTTAAATTAAACATTGTAGATTTTTATAAAGCTTATTCCATTCCAGGAATGATGTCTATCAGTTTGTGCATATTGTACTAATTGAGTTTAAGAAAATGATTTACTGAGGTTATTTGTTCAATGAAAAAACACCCAATTGATGAAGAAAATACACAAGACTTCCAAGACTTACCTCTTTCATTTCTCTAATCCAATTTAAACAAATCCAATATACAAAATTCAAATCTGCGTAATTCAAATCTTAAGAAGCACTTGCACGTAAAACCACGAAAACAGTAGTGGCAATAAACTAGGACCGGTAAGCGTGCTCTGCATACCAATAAACACTGAAGACACTGTCTAGCTATGCTTGTATGGAATGAGTGAGAGAGACATAAGCAAGGTTGTCAGGCACCAACTGATTCCACTGCCAACTTGATAATGTACTAAAACAATGACAGTGCAGAGAGCTGAAAGATGGGAGCAAGCACACAGACACTAATGAAGCCAATTGGCTGGTTTGTTTTCACATGAATTGTGACATTTTTTAAAAGAATAAAATATTTTTTGAAACATTTCTGAAGATATTGTTTATTCTCAATATTTTGTAATAGTGATAGTTTTTGAAACCATTGAATAAGAAAGACAATTTTATAGAGTCAAACCTGGAAAAGCTTCAAAGTGGTCTTCTAAATCCCAATAAATGAAGCTTAGTTACTGGTACCAAAATGGTTATCTTCATCTTTATCAAAACCTGAGCTGAAATCCCAAAACCCAATAGAATCGGCTTAAATAATAACATGTAACTTCAAATCTAAATGTTGTAACACAAGATGATAAGTGTTAGATGTAATGAAATTAAGCTTTGCGTTTTAGCAGAAACAAACTGTGACGGTGTTGTAAAAACTTCAATTATGGCTGCAAGTGTATTCAATATTTCATAAGATAAGCAAACCAGGAGGTCAAAATCCTGATGATTGTAGGGAGCCATTTGGTGATGTCACATTTCTTGTGTTCTAAATGTCTTGTCATTTCCATTAACCTTTTTAGAAATATGAGAAGTGTTGCATACAAAGTATCAGGATTTTTGTAAAGTCAACATAAAATCTTTGGATGATCTGAATGGTTTTCTTGTTTTAATGGTGCAAACTTCAATTATGGCATGTATTCAATATTTCATAACATACACAAACCAGGAGGTCAAAATCCTGATGATTGTAGGGAGCTATTTGGTGATGTCACATTATGTGTGTTTCATATGTGTTGTCATTTCAAATTACCTTTGAGAAATATGAGAAGAGTTGAGAAGATGGCAAAGTCAACACAAAAGGCTTGATGATCTCAATGGTTTTCATGTTTTATGATAGAGTAATGTTCACAATGAGAGGTGATGATGACCTGGCTGACTGAGATAAGGTTACAGGGATCTCCTGGTACTCAATAGAATTTGGTATCTTATCGGGAAATTTGAGCCATCAGTTGAGGAAATGGTGGATATTTACCTTTTGTGGTTGTTTTGAAGATTATCACATCAACTATCTATTCAAAAATTCATTAAACTTTGTCAAGTGGTCTGAATGTAGGAGGCAAACTGAGTATTTTGTTACTCCAAGCACTTAACCATGTAAACTCCATGTCATTATAACTATAAAAAGACACATTTTTCTTGTTGAATCATCAACAGGCCAGTCATCAAATTACTAAATAATAGAATATATAGCAGCTACCTTTGAAATGAATGGAATGATTCGGCATATATTATTTTAATGCATGCAATCCTAACATAATTTTAATTCTGTTCCAAAGCTCCATGTGGCAGTCTTGATCTTGTTTGTTGGTCATCAATCAATTAAAGGACTTGACTATTACATATAACAAGATTTATATTGCATGTCAAGATAAGACAATAATCTAAATGAATTAACTGATGATATTCTAAGAAATTGGTGCTGAGGTTGAGTCTAGAGATTCATAATTGTTGTTGTTGTTGGGGTTTTATTTTTTTTTTTGGGGGGGACTAAGTCAGGACTTTCTGAATGTTGTTATTTTCATGTATTTACTTAAATGTGTTAAAATAAGAGAATAAAAGATAAGATTTATAGCTTTTGAAGTGGCCATTACTCAGATTAACCCTAACCCCACTGAATCTCACAATATTCCATTCCACAAAGGTAAGAAATTCGCCAAGTCCAAATACACCATAGACCTGAGTTAGCTATGATCATGAAATCGCTGCCATGGCAACGCCTGCTCGGTGTCTTGATATAGTGATAATTGGATCGGGAAGCGTGAGGTCTGGGGTGAAAACCCAAGATTTTTGACTTTTGAAATTTCTGAGGAGATCCGAAGTGGTCAAAAGTGTTAGGGATAATGTATGCCTATCTATTATGGGATGATAGATTCCAGGCAAAATAATAAATGTTAAATTTGAGTCATTTTAAAATTAATAATGAAATCAATTTGTAAAAAGCAATAGACATTATAGGAAATAAACATATTCCCGAATCATTTAGAGCAGTGCATATCGGATGTGTGTGGAAATATACATCCCACTGTGATTTTTAACAGTTTTAATGCTGAACTCACTGTCATATATCATCTCATAATGGATAGCAAAAAGGAAGTAAAATCACACTCAGCGACAACGATTTTACAATAGTAAATGTTTATGAGTGTAATAGTGAACATTATAGTTTCCGCCAAATGAAAATATTTGTTCTATTGCACGAATATAAAAACATTCATTATTTGTTTATATAACATTTAAATAAGTCCTTGTTTAAATAGACAATTATAAAATAACATGGGAAAAATGTGTAGATTCAGTCAGTTTCCAAATTGTTTCAATTTAATGCTTGGTGAATTTGTTGTTTACCACTGAGGGAATAACAATTTGATTTATAAAAGATAAACATTTAAATGATTTGATGATCAATGCAAGTTGAATCGCGCAGTTTGTTAATTAGCTGCTGCATCGCTGCATAATATACCTGTGTTCAAAGCAAATTAATACATCGGTGAATAGACATAACTTAATACAATTATGATTATAGCAATATTTTCAATGATGAATATAATGATTTTTTTTATAATGAATATAACTAAAGTTCACATTTTTGACATCATGTAGTAAATAGAGCTAATAAATAATGACATGTGATATACAATCTACCAATCAAATTTCAAGAATTTATTTGAGTGTTATATAATAATGCACGATGTATTTATTGGAATAAATATTTTTAATAGTAAATGTTCTATGAAAGTATGATAGACTTTTGGGTTTAATTACTGTCTAATTACTGTCTGTGGAGCTCGTGTGGTCTAGTGGAACAGAGCAGGACTGCGAATCAGTAGGTCGTGAGTTTGAGCCCCGCTACGGCCAACGGGTTATGTCCTTGGGCAAGACATTTAATCCTAATTGCTTCGTTGACCCAAGCGTTATCAAGTTATCATGGGTAGTTACTAAGAATATTCTCAATAGGCGCCGTGATTGTAAGGCAGCCGCGTAAGTTGGTTATATTCTATTGGTAACGGAATAAATGTAAAGCGCTTTGATCAATTCTGGAAAAGCGCTATATAAGCACCGACATTTATTTTATTTTATAGAAATATATTTGTGTTAAAACTGTAATTGGTTCTGAGCATTTGTTTCATTCAGAATCCTCACAACCGTTTGTTTGTCAATCTCAATATTATGTGTTGCCTATTTTTTTGGTTAAGCAGTAGTTCAATAATGATACACTTCATGCTTCTTAATAAAGGTTTCGGATTTGTAAAAGATAATATTTAAGGATTATTTTTAGGTACACGTCTGGATTTTGTAATTGGTGTAACTTATGGCTATAGATTACCGATTCCTATCATTATCAGCAAAGTTTGTCCTTGTTGTGCATGACAAGTTATGTTGGAACAGTAAGGGTGAAAACATAGTCGGCCTCCAAACAAAATTTTTGCTACCAAACATTTGGTCGTGACGTCAAAATGACGAGTGACTCCAAATAAAGGTATAGGCTGAAAACATACTCGGCTTCCAAACAAAATTTTTGCTACCAAATATTTGGTCTTGACGTCACCAAATATTTGTCATCGAATTTAAAGTATGAACCGGTAACAAACATTTGGTGCAATGTATATGGCAATTCAATACATGTGCAATCTAGGGACTCGGAGTTGAAGTTATTTTATTTGGAGTCACTCATCATTTTGACGTCACGACCAAATGTTTGGTAGCGAAAATTTTGTTTGGAGGCTGACTATTTTTTCACCCTAAAATAGCTATGCAATTACCTTCCCACTCACCAGATAGAAGCAGTCATTAATTGAATTATGTTACTAGAAACTGGATATTGTAATATCATAGCCTAGATGCCATGCTAAAATCAGGTTATTATTTTGACATCCACAGCTTTACGTATCTAGTACTATTAAGATTGAGTTCTTGCTAATCCGATCAATTATCTAAGCCATTGGTATATATACATATAGAAATTGATGCAGTTGCGCAAATCTGATCAATTATTCAAGTCAAAATTACACTTATAGGAACGTAAATTAAAAAGTGTTATTAATTGAATCAATTTTGGAAGAAAGAGTTATACGTATCAGATGGATCATGTTAATCCAATCCGGAATTACACAAAAAGGAACAAATACCGTTGCTCTAATCTTATCAATTACCAAAATTAGTGCTACACCATTTGAACTGAAGCAGCCAAATATATGATTAGCTCCAAAACAGTATGACTATTGAATAGTTACGTGACACATAGTAAATACATGACATTCATTGTAATATTTAATCAAATACATTGAATAGAATAAGTCAACTGCAAGCACAGCTTATTCGTATCCTTCATTGAAGTGTCTAGTGTTATTGTCACATCTAAAAGCCAAAAAGTATAAAAGAGTCCAATATTTTTCTATGAAAGTTTAAAATGTTTTTTTTTTTTTTTAAAGAGACAAAAATATGTCCCTGCCAGGAAATATGGTGAGTTTGGAATATGTGTTTGTCTCAAAGTGGTTTGTATGAACTGAAAAGATCGTCTTTGATTATCATCATGATCATAAGTAAAATTAACCAAAATGACATTTTAGTTGCCTGCTAAGAACTTAGAGCTGCCCCAGATCACCGCTAACTTTTGAAGTAAATTTAGCTGACAACTAACACTAGCAGGGTTTCATGAATAACAACTAGTTGTCAGTTAGTTCTAGCAGACACTTTAAGGGACTTTTAGCAGCCAACTAGAGTTAGCAGGGTTTCATGAATATGGGCCCTGGCAGATACACAAATAATTAAAGCAATACATTATATTGTAATTCTTTTGAGAAAATAGATTTTGCTTTCCATAAATTTTCATTTGATTCAATATTAATTGTTAAAGTCTTGCCTAAAGCAGGATAACGTATAAGTGAATTATGAGTTTCGATTTAATGTGCTTTCCTATACAATACAATAGCAGCATTTGAGTGAATGTTCTCAATAGCAGCATTAATAAGGCACCTTTTCCCGGGGATACAAAGCACAAAAAAACAATACAATACATTAGAAACAAAGGCAAAAATATACAGCATACAATAAAATATCTTAAAATACATACACAAAAGATGACCGACGGTGGTAACCGGCAGCCAACCCCAAGGGTGGATAGATACCCTAAGAGCTTACAAAATATTTTACAATGTGATAATGTGTAACAAGAGAAAGTTGACCGAAGGTGAACAACCTGCAGCCTAATAATAAAGACTCCAAAAAAAGTATCGCCTCGCCTCGAAAAAATGGCTCGTGCGCCAATAGTACTCGCAAACGTAATATGAAGATATTGGGAACAAGCGCTGGAATTTCAGCTTTCATTTGACACCCTATTTCTGATAATTGACTGAGAAACACTGAAGTTATGAACATTTAAAACCCTCGAGGTCAATTTTTAAAAGTTGCTAATTTCATTGCTTGCCCTGTACAAACCAGTAGCGCAGACCTAAGGATCAAGATGAGGTGAGTTTGGTCACTGAAGCTCGCGTTTTTTCCAAACCATATGTCATGGATTCTAACAATCATCCATTAAGATATTGTTGTTGTTTTTTCTTCATCTTATTAATGATGAGAAACAATATAAAACTTCAGATTCAACTGGTAGGCATTACTAGCCTTAAAAAAACATCGCACACCTTTATTCGTCCTCAGTGTGGTCTGGTACCTGCGCCATATCTTTAATGCCAGTAATGACTACCAATTGAATGTCGTTTCTCCCGTTTTATGTCGTTTTTCATTATTTATAACAACAAATTAATGAAAAATTAATGAAAAAATCCATATCTTGATCATTGTTGATGGATAATGCTTAGATACCAATGGCAGCGTGTTCCAGTGACTAAACTTACCTCATTATTACCCTTATTCTTGCGTTACAGGTTTGTACAGTGGGAGAAATGAAATTAGCAACTTTTAAAAATCGACCTCGAGGGTTTTAAAAGTTCATAACTTAAATGTTTCTCAGCCAATTGTCAAAAATAAGGTGTCAAATGAAAGCTGAAATTTCAGCGCTTGTACACACATTCTTTAAATTACGTTTGCGAATACCATATTGGCGCTTGAGCCATTTTTCGAGGTGAGGCTATACTTTTTTGGGAGTCTTTAGTATAATAGTGCAAGACATAATAAGTTTGGGATCCTGGAAAATAAATACAAAATCACCCATTTTGAACCAAGAACATCATAAAATGCTATTTTTTTCGTGGGCATAAAATAATGTTAAGATACCAAGTGGAGCAATTGTTAGGAATTTTAAAAAATGATGGTGCTTTTGTGAGGAGATCTTAGTATATTGCTTCAAGGGCTAAACATTGATATAGCTTATATGACAGTTGAGGATTAGACAGAATGATTATCTAAAAAGAATTTTGGAGTATGATTATGGAGTAAGCCTGCAGATTTCGGGTTTTTTCACTCCCGGGACTCGTATTTTATTTTCAAACGGGTACCCGGGACTCGAATCATATTTTAAGATTCAAAATGTAAGTTGAAAAGGCACCAGTCGGAAACACGGAAGAAGTGCACAAGTACCAAAAGTTACACTTGAGTCTTTGCACTATACTGTAGGGCACATTTCAGGCTTAAAAACAGCTGATTTAATACCGTACTGACGCGTGTATAGTCCCACCATTTTTTTACCTCAGATTTTATTCAAATTACGAGTGGGACTTAAATCGGGGAACTTACATAAATCAACGTTTAATGTGGTAATATTATTTTCGCTGCTTCGTGGAGTCGCCATTTTGACTACTACAATCACGATTGCGCATGTCTGACAAGTATGATAGCACCATTATATAAACGTGAACAACGCCATCTGTTGACGAACATTCAACAGTCTGTTAACTATTTTTTGCGCAATCGTGACTGTAGTAGTCAAAATGGCGACCCCACGAAGAACAGACATTGCGATGTTTGTAAAAAAACATAGAGAAATCGGCAATCTTCCTGCAAGAGACATCGCATGTTTGATAAAGTTGGCGACTATTTTCGGAGGTAGATTTTGATATTTGATAATTTTTAAGGTCATTTAGCAACTTATGACCGCCAGTGAAATGATTATTGGAATATTTTGGTAATGATAATGCACTGTTTTTCGGGTTTCGAGTAGGCAAATTTGGG
Organism: Ophiothrix spiculata; assembly: GCA_000969725.1. Lineage (NCBI taxonomy): Eukaryota > Metazoa > Echinodermata > Ophiuroidea > Amphilepidida > Ophiotrichidae > Ophiothrix > Ophiothrix spiculata. Next base: position 17,795 of record JXSR01S027055.1, on the reverse strand, counting down.
ACCCGGGACTCGAAAGCAAAACGGGACTCAAAAAAACGGAACTCACTTGCAGGCTTATTATGGAGTTTTTGGAGTTTGACACTCTTGAGTGATGATTCTTTAAAGAATAAAACAGTCTAAGAATTTCTGTTGTGTAACTTTAATTTCAGTGGAGGGTACAAACCGGTAAATCTGACATGTTAAGGTTATTTTTGCTTCGAACTCAACGTTTCACAGTACATAAGGATTTAAAAATATATTGAATGAATAACAAAACCTGAAATCAGAGATCAAATTTCCAGACAAAGTTCTAGAAAACTATTCTTTAATGCACTCTTGTATCAACTGATTGTAGGATGATATTTATTACTGCGTTATTGCTATCAATTACTGGCAATCATTTTGATATCTGATATTTTTTGTTTGTGTGTGAGATAGACTTAAGCTTATACAGCGCCAGGAATGATAAAAATCATTGGAAAATATAGAATCTAGCTATGGCTTAGACGAGCAGAATGAAAAGAGATATTTCATTGAAAATTGAAAGCTTCTTGACTAGAATATATGTATGCAAGACCATTTTGAAGTTACTTACAAGTTTGCCTGGTTTCTACCGAATGTTATAAATAAAATAATATATGGATTCAGAAAGTGACTGACTTTTGTAGATTTTTATCATTTAAGGCCAAATAAAAAAACAAGTTTGTTTCTGGTAACATGCTTGAAAAGTACAATGCGGTACGCGGCTTTTTATTTTTTATTTTTTACTTTTTGAAAATGCAATGCGATATGCGGATTTTCATTTTTTTTTTTTTTACCAAAAATGCAGAAAGAAAAACACATCAAAACAATGCTCTTGTTTTCTATCATTATTTATTAATATCATTATTAACCATAAAAGTTTTGTATATAACTTTAGCCGCCCTTGGTTTCTCTTTCATGTTCAATAATACAACATGCGGCTCGTTTTGTTGCATCTTTGTTTGTTTTTACGCAAGTCTCCAGTAAGATATTTCACAGAATTGTTTTATTTATCAACAATAAGATTTTTTTTTGGATACGAAATACGAAAAAAAATAAATAAATGCGGGAAATATGTAACTTAACAGAAACGCGCGCCGGTTAGTTTCTTTTTTTGGCCTAATACAATCTTGCATTTGTCAAGATTATTTTCATGTGTTATAGTTTAGGTATGTCAACAATAATATTAATTTCAAAACTTGAAGTAACAAGAAAGTAGCTTATGGTTCATGGAGGAAAACATTTGGGCTGTTCAGGTGTAATCTGTCCTATGCACAGGATGTTCATGCATCTACACAGCAAAAGATGCGGGACTATGTGTTCTCAAAATGTAAGAAAGCCTCCCATCACCATTTGTTCAGCAAAACTTGACAAACACTTTCATAAATGTAAAGTTTTACTTGACTAACGTTGTGTATCATGAATTGTGATATTTATGTTATGAATATTAAGTAATACTTTTTTTCTTCTTCTTTTCTTTTCTTCCCTTTTTCTGATCATTATTACCTGGGGATGCTGGTGATTAACAAAAATAGGTAAGTTAACTGCTACTTATGTCAAGTCTTAAGTGCATTACTTATATACTCATGAAAAGTTTTCACACCCTGGTTTCAAGAGGCATTGAACAAAATTTTAAAATTGTGTTTGTCAATGATTTTCACTTCCTATGTTAGAAAATAACAGTCAATTACCAGATATCAGGAAAATTTTGATCAAAACCTTCAAAAAAGTCAAAAATTTGAATTTTATTTTGTTTGTTGATTTTGGGTATGAGGCTATTCTCTAAACGTATTTATTGATGCTATACAATGACAAAGAGCCAAAGATTTGTTTGTAAAACATTCCTTTTACATCATAGATTGCAGATAAATCAAAAGAAATTTTAAATTTTCATTAGAACTCCTGAAAACGCCAATTCTAAAAATTCAACTATAGAGGGCAGTATTTATCGTTGTCAACAACGATAATTAAAATTAATAGAATATCTAAATATTTTGATGTATAGAGTTTGAATTTGACAATGAAACTTTGCATGCTGTCATTATTACAGCTAATACTTCAAATGATGCAAAAATCTCAAAATGTTTTGGGAAAAGTGGGGGGATGATGCTGAACTTGTCCAATGGCCTGTAATAGAATTAACAAAAAAAAACCCAACAATTTATCAATAAGGATCAATTTGGGTATATTTGCCTACTTCAAAAAGACATGTTGTTGAAATATTTTTTTCTTCAATGTGATTAAACAAACAATATATCATTGTATCAATGAATTCAGAAAAGAGTCTGTAAGATCATCATGGGAAGGCAGTACACACAGTACTGAGTACACAACTTATGATGAGGCTATTCAAGCCCAGGGGGGGGCACTTAACAAATTGATTGATTGATTGATTAATGTTTTTATAGGTGTCATAATGTATCCAATATAAATAAATCCATGTTTCCTCTTCTATTCGATCTTCCATAACCATAAAATGGCCGATTTCCTGGACCACATACAAATACAACACATGCAGTTATTGATATGTACCTGTGTAGTTTATTATTCTTGTTGCGAGTTATCACTGTGTAACCGCGTAGAGAACATTTTCAGGTTATGAGCTTTCAAACAAATGCGCAGTTATATATCTAAACTCCATTTTATTTGAGTGTGCAAAAGAAAGTATACAGTACGTTTAGCACGCCAGATTGTCATATGCCCTGAATGCAATTCCAGATGATTTCTTTATAACTATACAAAATATAAAATCCGTAAAAAATATTGCAAATGATGAACAGTTCTCGAGATATGGCTGGTTTGTGCGCAAAAAGTTTTGACCGGGAATGTAGCATGAGCTGCAAAATATGTGAAAAATGAAAACACTGCACAATTTGAAGTGGTTGATATATTTTTGGTTTAGGTCTTGAAAGCACATGTATTTGGTATAGAATTTTAGCTAAGATTATAATTCTTGTCAGGTGCTGGTCCTAAGGTCAAAGGGAATTACCACTACTTGTGTTCAGAATACTCATTTACTTTTCATAGTCCTTTGGCTCCTGGTATTCTTCTACATGTATCATACATACACTGTTCAGACACACTAAAAAGCTTAAAAAGTTGTCTTAAGTTGATATCAAGTCCATTTTTAATTTCAAACATGACCTTGGATTAGTGAAAAGTAATTTGGCTTACGACTGTTCACACATGCTACGATTTTGAAGTCAAATTGAAATGAACTTAACTCTTTCCATGTTAATGCGCTGTAGAAGTAAACACGAATTCAACTCGATGTAAGACGACTTTTTGGAAGACGACTTAAGTTTACTTGAACTGTCCACACACAAGTGAATTTTGAACTCGATATAACTCGAATACGACTAGAGATGACTAAAGACAACTTTGTGGCTCTGTCTGAACGGGGTAATAATTTCTGTATTCTTATATCATAATGTCTCAACTCATATTTCATACAAATTTCATTTTGTTTTCCATTCTGACTTTGCCTAATGACTGGCAACAAACATTTCCAATGCTTTGAGCAATTATGTCTGGGTCAGGACAGAGCTGCACTGAATGACAAACTAATACTTTTTTCTCTGCAGGGTATGAATCTGTGCCCCATCCTATCTAAGGGTACCTTAAGGTCGGCATAGTATATTACGAGATACACGGGCCATTGAAGCTGAGCATAGTCAACAATCACGTTCAAGATCGAATTTCTAATTTCATCTGAAACATAACCTTTGAAGTGTACTGGGTGTATCAAAATTCTTTGTACCCAGAGGTGTTTTATTTTCAAAAAAATATTAAAAATAGAAGGAGCTTTTCAATTTGAAAGTTTTTGTTATAAGTGAGTAGCAAAATATCTCATCTCTATAATCTGAAAGTTTCAAGGCAATTGAACACTGT
>JXSR01S027051.1:3117-17046 GCA_000969725.1 Ophiothrix spiculata | reverse complement strand
AAGGATGCCTCAACCCAAGTTTCGTCGAAATCGGTCGAAATCTGTAGACGAAGAAGCGTTTTAAAGAATTTTGGAAAGCGCCCTCGTTTGACCCCCGATGACCTCGGGTCGCAAAATCGCGAACACCCCCGTAGCCCCTCTACCCAAGGATCATCCTGTACGAGTTTCACAAAAATCTGTCGAAGCATATACGAGAAGAAGCATATTTACGAAAGTTGAACGATAGATAGATAGATAGACCGATAGATAGATAGACTAGATCATGGTTCTATAAACCCAGGCACTATGTGCATGGGTTAAAAATCACAAGCGTGAAAATTAAAACATGTGAAAATGACACGTGGCGCAAAAATTACTGGGTGTAAAAATATTCATGTTTACAGTACCTATCAAATCAAACTTAATAGCAGTTTTTGTGAAAATAGTGAACAGTCTGGAGAAATGTTCATGGCAACCTAGAAAAAAAAACATGATCACCATTTATATTTTTCACTTTGTAAGCATCATGATAAGAGCTATCTCGGAGAAATTAAAAAAAAGGGTATTTCACAGAGCTGGTCGATCCTCGGCGTAGCACATTGATTACACCTTCCAACAAGAATAATGCAGCCTTATAGTTTTGTTGAAATGAATCCCAATAAATGACATAGGATCGAGTACAACAGACATGAAAAATAATGTTAATACTTTAATGTTTTGTTCATATAATTAAATTATAAGAACCATTGAAAAGGCGTGTTTGAAAATCTTGTCATTGAAAACCCTGAAATTGTGTCATCTATTTTGCCAAAAAAAAGGGGGGTGAAGAAATCACATGGTTACCACTTTCTATGTTGAATTAAGGGACCAGAATTGACCATTCCAAGTTTAATGATGAAAAGTGCATAAACTTTAACCCTAATTATTCTTGTACTTAAGGCCTCGGTCAAACATCACTGTATAGAGCCCAAAAGTACACTTATTATGCACTGTCTTGGTAGGCAATATATCTATGACCGAAACAGTGTGCATTTAAAAGCGTACATTGGGCTGCATATGGTGATGTGTGACCGTGTCCTTAAAAGTTCAACTTGCTTGTATCTCTAAACATACTTAGCTGCTAATGTAACTTTCAATGTGGTGCATCACATATACAGACCCTTGATATCATGATTGCAATACATTTTGAATCCATAAAAATAATTGTCACCATTTTTTTTTTACTATGCTCCTCTTGTGTTTATATGATTAGTAATAAACATCACAAAATATATTTAAGGGGTTTTAAAGACCAACACATATTTCATTGAAATTTTGTGCTCTTTTATTAGACATCTCTTTTGCTATTGAAATCGTTTTTACAGTAGACTCATTTTTTGAAAGTTCACATTGTGAATTAAAGTTGGGATTAAATGGCCATTAGGCTGCGATCACATAGAACTATTCTGTACACTATACGGGCACGTTTTTCCTATCTATAGGAATTTTTTTTTGTGATACTATCCACGATATAAATCAATCATCTCTGTACAGTTTATATATACATAAAGCCATTTCAAAAAGCCCTCTGATCTCACTCGGGAAAAGAAATATTGTTTTCCGAGGTGAGATCAGTACGCTGGCTAGCTCTAAATTCTTATGATTATGGATTAACATTGTTGATAGTATCATAAAAAATAAAGGTCCTATTGATTAGACAAACGTGCCCGTATAGCGTATAGTATAGTTCTATGTGATCGCAGCCTTAGAGAACAAGAATGCAGAATTAGACCAGATCATTTTGTCATGTGAGTGCAAGAAAGTCGTACCTGCATTTTTGTCATTTTTGTGTCTCACTGACAGAGATATTGTGAAGAACATTTGTTTTCCCTTTCTGATAAATTTATGATATTGTGTCGGTATTCTCAAATAATAATTTTGCAATATAATTTATTATTTGAAAAAGAAAACGGCGTATCTGCAATCCAAATTTCTCAAGAAACTATGGAGATACAACTTTCTTGGTTACATAGTTGATCAATTATTTTTACAAGAAAGTCATATCTGCAGCAGATACGACTTTCTTGGTTACACAGTTGATAAATTATTTTTACAAGAAAGTCGTATCTGCAGTTTTGGTAACATGGGTGATATACAAGAAAGTCGTATCTGCGCAGATACAACTTTCTTACTTTCATGGTTGATAATTAACCACTTTTACAAGAAAGTCGTATACAACTTTGTTGCTACAACTTTTATGGCTTTTACACTTTGGCTTTTATGTTAACATCAAAAACTCAATTTTGACAAAAATGTCAGTTGTGACTTTCTTGCACTCGCATTTGGAGGATTTCAATATCTACCCAAAACAAACTCGGATGAAATGACTTGCATAAAGCCAAGGATGCAAAATTACTAGAGGCCAAACATTAATTATTTGACAGTTTAAACAAAAATCCATTGTACAGGGCCCCATTGTTTGTAAATGCAACCCCTGCATGGATTTTTTTAAATTGTCCAATAAATATTTATTTTGCCTATAAAAACTCACATGTGAGATGTTTGAAAAAAAACATCCCATTTGTGGGTGCATTGGGTTAAAACAAGATTTGTGTTTTCAACATAATTTTGTTGAAGATATGAGGGTAAATCAAAAAAATCTTGGCCTCACCAAGAAGGGTTGTCATGATACTCTTCAATCTTAGGTATTTTTCAACATAGTTTCAAAAACAGCTTTAGGTGTGCTTTATCAATGTAGCCATAGCCATCTTTCCAGACATTTTTACTCATCATCCTCCTGTGACACATGAGATTTGGAAGCATCCCTAGCCATCTTACGGGCCAAATACCTCTCCTTTGCCGACATAACCGATGCATCAGCATTCCTTTTAGCAAATTTACTAGGCTCAGCAACTGACTGTTTGTCCTCCTCCCTCTTATTATCAGTCCTGTCCCCCTCCCTCTTATTATCAATCCTGTCCCTTTCCTTTTCTGTCCTCTTTGAATCATTATGACTGGTTTCTGTCTCCCTGTCTGGACTATTATTCCTCTTTTTAGTCCTGTCGTCATGAGATTGTTCATATTCAGAGCTCCGTCTATCCCCGTCTTCTCTTCTTTTATATCTATCATCATCACTGTTTCTATCTCTGGGTTTCCTGTCTTTTTCATCCTTATCTCCTCTAAGCTTATCTCTACCATCACGTCTGTCTTCATGTCTTTGTCTTCTGTCATCATCTCTATTGTCTCTATGTCTCTCTCTCCTTGACTGTCTGTCTTCACCGCCACTTGAATCACTCCCGTGTCTATCATGTCTTCTGTCCTCGTCTCTGTTGTCTCTATGTCTGTCTCTCCTGGACTGTCTGTCTTCTTCGCCACTTGAATCACTCCTATGTCTTCTGTCTCTCTGTCTTTCATCTCTGTATTTTCTGGATCGCCTATCATCTTCATCATCACTGCATTCCGTCCTCTGTCTGTCCTGATTCTTCTCATGTTTTCTATGTCTGTCATCTCTATAGTTTCTTTCCTTTCTGTTTTCTTTTCTATCACTTGTTTCATTTTCATTTCTGTAAAAAAATGAACATAAACTTAATTAAAATTACTGTTGAGGGGCAATTTAAATGTCATTAAATATAAATTTTGATTCCAGATAGATTGAGGTAAATCAAACAAGTAATGTTAACAAAAGAATAAAAGTTTGTTTTGCTTTTTACACATCTGTGGCACAATTAAAGGTCAAATTTCACATGTCTCAATAGAAATTAAATCCAATTTTCACTATAAGCCACTGTACAAATTTAGTCTTGTTTCCATTCTTTTTTTCATGTTGGAGAGATTAAACTTTATTGGGGTCAAGACAATCCGGTGATTTTTCTTGCACTATAGATAAGGATTGTAATGACAAGACTTTTGTCGTTGACAAAAGAAATTTTACTCGTCTTTATATATCGAAAAAATGTAAAATGAAATGAAATACTTTAGGAACAAGAAAACTTAACTTTGCAATGAAATTTACCTTGATTTTTACTCGTCTGTGCATAATTTTTATACATCTGTGTAGATTTTAATTGACTTTATTCTATTTATACACTCCACGTGTCACCTAGCCAATCAGAACGCAAGAATACAAAGTACAATGCACTCGGACCTACATGCCCCTGTGCATTGGATGCATCAAAATTGACCGCGCGTGCATTGGCTTTGTCTCATTTCACTCGCGCATTTCATCGCGCATGAAATGCGCATTTATTAATCTATAATCATTTTAAAGCAGGATTGCCACATTGATTACAATGTAAATTCTTTTGATCTTACTGCAGCATCGCCATATTATTAGTTGAGCAGTGTCCACAAGTTGTAATTTCAATCACCTTTTAATTTGCTACATTGACAAAAAATGTTCAATCTTTAAGGGTTTGTCCACAATTAAAATGTTTGCTGATACCTAAATAGACCATTTTCACATGTCCTGTAATGCAGTGTGGAAGGGTCTTGAGAGTTCAGTATTTATGCAGATTTCAACATTTTTATGCATTACCTTCATCATAATTTCACCTTTTCTTTTTATTTTCAGCCCATTTTTGGCATTTTGTCACTATTTTCATTTTTTTTTCAGTCAGTTTTGTTAGCTGACTCTCACACCCTTGAGTCCGATATGCATTTAACGTACAAGAATCCTGTGTTTTAAATCGACCATATTACCATGTAGCATAGCAGGTTACGTCGTAGCTCACCTGAGCAGTGAAATGGTTGATAACGCAGGATACCCATGTTTGGGACTTTTCAAACTGCAATACAGGACATGAGAAAGTATACAAATACAACTTGGTTGGAGGGGAAGTATCACAAAATACTATCCCAGAGGTGTTGGATGATCAAGACTTCCTCCCGAGGGGCAGCCGGGGGAGGAAGTCTTGATCATATAACACCGAGGGATAGTATTTTGCAAAACTTCTCCAATATAAACCATGTTGTATTTATTTTACTACACCTCAAAAATGTCAAAATATAACTTAAATCACTTTAAAAGTCAACAAATTCAGTACTTTGCCGTGAGCCAAATGGTAGTACCATGCAGAAGTGTTTACTTCTTTTCCTGTGTGTGTGTAAAACACACAGGCGCAACTCTTAAACGCATAGACCTTTTCAAAATCCATTCTGAAATCTCCGGAACATTGATCACATGGACATTTTTTCAACCAATCAAGTACAAGCTCATTAGTATGCACGATTTTGTCAACAAAAAAGTCCGAAAAATTACTTGTGCAATAAAAGTGAAAAATAAATAGAACCAGACCCATACAATATTAGATACACTTATACTGAACAACGTTTGGCCGATGGTACCATAAGCTCACCGACATAAAGAGTGACATTTCCATTTGAAATCGGCTGATCTGCGCTGATTAAGCTTAAGATTTGAAGTTACATCAGGGCAATCAAACTGAAAGTGACTATGTAGTGCTGACGCTAATTCCAAGTTCGAATTTGTACGCAACCAATTAACAAGAACGCGAACTTAACATTCTGGTTATTGTGTTGAAGAGTCACTTTTTCTTTCGGCAATTGCCGGAAAGTGTAAAATCAGCTTCAGAAATTCTCGGATAGTCGTGTTTTGAAAAAGTCTATACCTGCGCGGCTGCACATGAGTATTAACGCACATGAGGGAAAGTACTTTTTACACGTCTCCGCTATTTAACCAATAGAAAGACTGTATTAACTTATAAATATTCAAGAGGAGTAGTAAGGCCAAAGAAAACTGTCTCAGCTTCCCGCCCGCATAGCTTTTAAAAATCCAAATTTAGCGCATTTCTTTTTTCTTTTTAGGTTTTTGAGAGATTTTCAGGTGTTTTTTTTTCATCTTTTTTTCCTACTACTGGAAAAAAAATAGTGGCTGAAAAATGCAATAAAAAAAAATTAGGTGGTATTTCCGCATCTGCGTACCCTTTTTTTACTAAAGGGTTTTGATCTTAAGTAAGCTGAGACAGAGTTATTTTTTTTTGGCCTAATAGACTATTCTACATGGCCTTGCTACATTGTACAAATGGCAGTTGACCATTTCAGGTTCTGCAACAAACTTTAGGGTCACTGAACCTTTGTAAGTCAACACTTAAATCAGTCTTGCCAGAATTATCTACTATTTTTTACGATAAAACAATAATAATATTTATCCATTCGTTTTACAACCACATCGGGGCAAACTACAAGAGCTTTGAATGTACATCAATATTGATTGCTGTGTGTGTGTGCGCGTTAACATCCGACTTGGTAGTATGCGTAGGTATAACGCGTAGGCACAAATTACCACATACGCGCAGTTGAATACACAGCGTGAGCGCACATCTGGTTGACGCGTCATCGTGTAGACAAAATCTCTACTCCAGGAATGTACATCGATGTACATTCAAAGCTCTTGTATAGTTTGCCCCATTGATACTTGTAGACATACCTCTGTCTATCAGTATGTTCTGCTTCATCTGGTTTCTCTTCCTTTACGGTACTGTCTTCTACTCCAGTGGTTTGCGATAGCAGGTGGCGATAAAAGCTGCTCAGATCTTTTTGTTTAGTCACATCATTTGCAGCTGCAAAAATGGGGAAAATTTAAATGTTATTCTAAAAATGCAATAAATACTTGAATGGTTTGGACTATTTATAAGAGGCAATGTTTTAACCAAATCAAATAGTTTAGAGTAATCTGCAGCTGTAGTAAATGTAGTATGTATAAAGCTAAAAAAAATGTTTGTTTGCCCTTTCGCTCTTTCACGAAAGGGTCGGTAGGTCAATATATTTTACAGTCCTACATTGAAACAAACAAAACACAGTAATATAGACAAAGAACAAAGACATGGAAACCTTTCGAAACAGTCGTGCATTTGGGACTTGAGTTTCTAAAAACAAAAAACATCCTATGTACAAACGTACAGGAAACCCAGTTCAAAGCCTGGACTTAAAGATTCTGCTATTTATTCACATCTCAAATTTTCTAAACACACCTTTGAGGATAAGGACATTGTAATTTTGGACAAATAACAAAAGTGGTTTGAAAGAGGAGTCAAAGAAGCCATTTATGTCCGTAGGGAGAAACCTTCCCTTAACAGAGGAGGGGGCCTTAGACATAATCTTTGCAACATATATGACCCAGCGATCAAGAAAATTCTTTAATATCTCTCACATGATTATTCTACACCATCACAGATGAACATACAAGCCGACAGGAAACTGCATGGCCTGATAATGCTCCTTGAAAGAGGAGCGATGCTGTAGTCCAGTTGACCAAATTTAATATAGTAATTTGCAAATTGAAATACCATGTGAGTATCATCCAAACTTCGAAATGATGATCTGTATTGAGAACATTTCCAACTTATGAATGATCGTCATGGATCTATTCAGTGTACCAAAAAATACAGATATAGTTTCTAAATGTGTGACCTATTTTGAAAGTGGCCCATGTACAATATTGGTCAATGTGTTTTAGCAAGTTAGGGATGCACCATTAGATTTTCAGGGGGGGGGGAGCAGGAAGTTTTTTAGAAAAAAAAGTTCCCCCTCCACAGGCAGAAGAAAAAAAAAAAACCCCCCCGAGCATGGAATAGGCAGAAAAACAGTAATTTCCAGGAAAAAAATTGCCCCCGAATGGGGCACAAACCCTCCCCCACCCGAACCCAACTCCCTGACTTCCTGCTCCCCCCTGGAAATCTAATGGTGGATACCTTACCTTCCATCTCTGCCTCCCTCCTCTCTCTTTCCTCTTCCTCTGCAAGTTCTTGCATTTTCTTCTTATAAGATGATGTTACAAAGGCTTCCTTATCGGCGTACTGAAGCCCTTCCTCTTCCCTTTCTTTCTGGACTTTACGCTCTTCACGGCGTTCTTGTTCACGTTTACGATGAGCTGCTGCCTTCAGCAGACTATGAATGTATTTAGGCTAAATAGAAAAAACAAACAAATTATGATGTTAATAAAAGAAACACACAATTGTGCTTGTACTTCTCTAAGCTTGAAGATTAATTATAACTTCCCATATCAATGTCACTTACTACATTCTTTTTAAGATTTATTCAAATACAGTGCTCGCAGCTTAACCCTTTGAACCCTAGCCATTCCACGTGTATCTGTACCGCTGACCCAGGCCAACTCGAAAGTTTAAAAACACAATATAACCTTTCCCTTGCTTTACTTTTTTATTTCACGGATGTCTGAAATATTCCAATAACCAGCATTCACAAAAGAATATTATTTATGTCGACCAACATATTCGACATTTCCGTTGTGGTCTATGGGCAAAGCCACATTTGTTGAAAATTGTGATCAAATTTGCAAAAATATGTGGAATTTTTCATCTCTGTTGAGTCAATAAGAGCAAAATGAGTCAACCCATCAACCATGGGTTCAAACCTTCATTGATGTCTTCCGATATAAATAAGACCACTGAAAATTGTAACTACCCATGCCTGGTGAAACGACACATCAAGTTTCTGGCATGTGACCTTGCAGCCGGTAAAGCATCTCATCGGGTATAAGGTACATGTACATGTGAGCTTCAAAGGGTTAACAGCTGAATATCAACACTACACAATCACAAAAACATGAAGGAATAAATTATCATACAAAATGATTATCATAGAGCACACAGAAGAAATTAATTAAGAGGAATTGATTCCAAATCTCAACCATTTAATCACCATTAAAATGCCTTTTAGTCTAAGATTTGGTAGAATGAGTTACTTTCATTTCATTTCATTCCTTATCTACATCAACTTTGGATATCTTAGTGCTGTTATCGATAGGCTTTTTGAGTATCGATATGTCGAGAGGCAAACATCCAACATGTCGACAACATTATAGATAATCACACACATTGGTATACAGTCTTGAGTTACCAGTAACCACTGCTTAACAGGGAAAACTACATGCATCATGCATAGTACAAAAATAAAAATTGGTACCGTACGTTATGAACATTGACAACTTCGTAATTTGATCATATCTTTATTGCTGAAAGACATGGGGATACGATCGAGTCACCTCATTTTAAATGTATTTTTGATGATGCGGTAGTCATATTATTATTGAACTGAGCTTTGAAAATGTGTTTCGATTGTCGCGGAGAAAGCTTTGCATGCATTGATTGTGCACGTCGGATGTCGTTTAGTATCGATACTACCATTTTATGTATCGACATGTCGATCTATATTCAATACTTCCGACAATCGAAACTTCCAACAATCGATAACAGCACTACTAGGATATCTTACAAAATCAATACACACTCAAAGTATTTAGAATATACACAATGTAATGCGGTAGATGCATTATAAAGCCAAAGGCCTAAGAACAATGACAATTCAGCACGTTTTTTACCTTTTTAAGTTTGCTTTCTTTTACATATCCAAAAGTTTTGGGCTTCTGAGCTGAAAAATTTCACAGTCTTGTAGTTGGAGCTAAAAATGGGGTCTAAAGAACTGAATCATGCTGAAAATGCAGGTCTAATAAGCTGCCTGGATGCCTGTAAAGGGGGTTTTGACTGCCAGACATAAGTGCCCTGCTGATAGTTGTGAGTGTCCCCTCTGGACACCTTGTCAGATCATCAAATCTCTGCACCCATTAACTGATAGCATACAAAATACCCCAATTAGACCCAAATAGCATACAACACAATAATACCAATTAAACAGACAGTACAAACAGTCTGGGATCCTTCAGAAAGGCTCTTTCCAGAGCCACCAAAATCTCAAAAGAGGTGATCTGCTTTTAACACTGTTGGCAAGGGGCAGCCTTCAGTGAATGGCTCATGCGAGTCATCAGTGGGAAGTGATGACCCACATGTCTTTATAATAACATTTGTCCTGAAGAAGTCAGAGCTACTCCTGACGAAAGCTTGACAGTTCAAAACTTGTCCAACAGCTAACCCGTTAAAATCTACCAAAAGTCTGGGATCTGCTTTCTAAATCTATAGTTCTCAACTTACTTTCTGCTCCTTGTTCTTCTCCTTCTTAGCAATGACGGTTTCCTTCTTCTTTCTATCCATTTCATCATAGATGCTGTCATATTCGTACACAGTGGGGTCTTGTTCAAGCGCCCTTTGAATCTCCAACTGGGTCTGTAAAATCAATAACACATCTAACATGATTTGGCTCTATGAAACAAGAATACATTGTCAAGTGAGTGAATACAAAAATATCTGCAACAGCTGCCATTTTTAATCAATTTGGAAATGGTTCTTCATTTAATTCCATGTGTATTTGTATTGGAAACCATGCATGTACTTAATCCATTTTTCTGTGGCAGAAAAAGTTTTTGACAAAGTACACTTGGAAACACATTTCGATTGTCACATTCTTCTTCTTTGTGGAGGATGCATCCCTCACTTAGATGAGTATTATCGCATCCAAGGAGCAAATGCGGTGCAGAAAACACAAAATAATGGTGCTTAAAATGCAGAAGGTGCTGTACAGTGCGATAAAAAACTCCAAGGCTTAGAGATCAGCGCTGGCTAGACCTCCTCTGAATGCCTCAAAGAAGGGAGCATTGACCAATGGAGCTGGTAGGGCATTCCACATTCTTGAGAAGAATGTGTGTTGGTAGACCAGGATGGATGCTGATGGAATTGCACTCCTTCAATAAAGGCTGTTTTTAATCAAAATCATTTGTGTTCAAAATCTTATAGTATTGCTTTAATTTGAGTCTGAACAGCCTTGACACTGGTCCCCCTCCCCCCAAATAATGTTGTCTCCATATCACAATAAAAATGGGGGATAGTCGATCTCCCCAGTAAATCTATGGTCTGAAGTACCTCAATACCATACTTTGAATTGATAGATCTAAAGGGCTAGCAAGTGGCTAGTGGCACTTTGTCATTATTGTAGTTTGCAGACATTTTCATTCTTATTTTTTCTTGTGGTGTACAATTTTAAGAATTGTGTAAATTATCATTCATAATAAACATTTTCCAATTTACACCGTTGGCATGGTGTACACTTTGCATAAATTTATACTCAGCCTTCAAACAAAATTTTCACAACCAAACATTTTATGACGTCAAAGAATGGGTGGCCATAAGTGTTGTTGGTTTTAGACACTTGTCTTGATTTCAAACGTCGATTTGGGTTACATATCAATTTTGATTTTTGACACCGTTCTAAATGGGTTTTACACACCCTTTTGAGTATTTTAGACACCTTTTTCATTGTAATACACAAACTAATCAATTTTAGTAGACACCTTTTTCTCGTTGACATCTTTTTGACACCTATGGCCGCCCACAGTTTGACGTCACTACACAAAAATGCTTGGTAGCGAAAATTTTACTTAGGAGGCCAAGTATAATTTGACCATTAGTATAGTTTTTCACAACCAACACATTTCAAGAAGCGATTAGACTATCATGAAAAGATCTGGTTTGGAAAAATCAATATTACATTGTTAAATAATTATATAAAATACCATGAGCACTTGACTGATGTGAAAATTCAGAATGAAATATACATTCAAAATTACCCGTTTAAAATATGGTTTATTACACCATGTGAAAAATTCTGAAGGAAAATGTCTACTAAAATGATGAACAATATCTAGGGCTTAAATGAATTGACAACATTAACCTGGGGGTTAATTAGTACAAAAGGAATTATGGGGCCATGCCGCATATTCGGGTGGCAAAATCAGGCCCTGGGGTATTTCCATTAGTGGTATTCAAAAATGTGGTATTTTGATGGGTTTTCTTTTCAAACACTTTCAAACTTTGCGCCAAAGGCACAAATCAGAGCATTTCTTCACAAAATTTTAGAAAATTTGAACCAAAATAGTGCAAGTTTCGGAAAAAATATGACATTTTTGAGAAATTTGACGAAAAATTTGGGAGATATGGTAATATGGATTGGTATTTGAATCAGTGGCTTTTCAAATTTCGCAGAGGCATCTCCCTACCAGTACCCAAACCAAATTTGAGCCCCCTCCCCCTGAATTGGATTTTCAAATTTCGCAGAGGCATCTCCCTACCAGTACCCAAACCAAATTTGAGCCCCCTCCCCCTGAATTGGATTTTCAAATTTCGCAGAGGCACGTCCCTACCCTAGTCCTTGGGCCAGGAGCTCAAAAAAGGGGTTTTGCTTTCCTAAAAGGGGACCAATTCTAGCAATGCTTTTTGGATAGGTCCATGTCTCAGGTGTATGAAATGCCATGCTAGGAAATTCGGGCGAGTAGCTTAGTCTCAGAATTCAAGATGGCCGCCAAAATAAAGAAGAAATAGCATATTTTCATTAAAACGACCTTAAACAATTTGTAAAACACAAAATACCCGAAGTTATCATTGAGAAATGACTTCTTGAGCTCTAAAGAATACATTTGGCCTAAAACCATGTTGTATGCATGTTTCAAATTCAAAATGGCTGCCAAAATGGCCGCCAAAAGTCAGCTAAATAGCATATTTTCATGGAAATTTAAAGAAATCACCCCTTTAACACCTAATTTAATAAGTTATCGATAGAAAGAAACATTTATGGTTACTACAAGATCATATGTCCTCAAATTTTATCTTTCAAGTTTTAAAAAATCAAAATGGCGCCCAAAATGATGCAAAAAATGGCCAAAATTATGTATATTTTCGTTCAAAAATGTCTTGACGTGACATAAAAAGGGCATTAAAACATGAAATATTTAAAATAATCAATGGAAAATTGGTTTTAGGGTTACACCTGAACTATTTGCCCCAATGTTAACTTGTTAATGTGCGTTATATTAAGCATGACACCCATAGTGAGGTCCAAAATGGCTGCCAAAATACATATTTTCATACAAAAAAGGGTAAACTTGACATTAAAAAGGGCATTGGAACTTGAAGTATTCAAAATAAACAATGGAAAATTGGCTTTTGAGGGCTACATCTGAACCATTTTCTCCAATATTATGTTGTTAATATGCTTCAAATAAAAATTAACACTCATTGTGAGGTCCAAAATGGCCGCCAAAATGCATATTTTTTGTACAAAAAGGGCATTAAAACAAGGATTATTCAAAATAATCTGTGGCAAATTGGTTTTTGAGGGCTACATATCTGAACCATTTTCTCCAATAATATGTTTTAATATGCTTCAAATTAAAAATGACACACATTGTGAGGTCAAACATGTCCGCTAAAATGATTTAACAATTTTTTATCATTTGTTTCTCAAATAAATTACTTCATATTATTTAATATTTAAGTGGCGCCCAAAGCGATCTTCAAAATGACCACAAAAGGCGCTTTTGACTTACAGTGACATAACAAGGGCATTATAACATATTAAATATTCAAGATATTCAATGAAAATGGTTTTAACATGTTTCAAATCAAGAATGGGACCAATTATGAGACCCGAAATGGTAACCTAAACACCCTTTTCACTCAAAAGATGGGCAAGAATGAGCAAAATTATTTAACACATTAATCTTTTGAACAAATCCCAATTGTAAATGCTTTGATAGAACAGGGCTAAAATATGTTTGAATTCCAAAATGGACACCAAATACATTTTCCACCTTTGAAAAATTGTAATAGGGGTTTAAAACCAACATTGAACTAATGTTGTCAATGGTAAACCAATGAAATGGCTGACCTTAAAAAATGAGGTCCAACACATTAAAAGTAATGAATGACAAATTTGCTTAAAACTTAGGTTGTAAACATATTTCAAATCGGAAATAGGGTCAAAAGTATAAGTGTACTTTTTCATACCATAATTTATCATAATTAAAAGAACAGCATATTTTTAAATAATCAATTTTAGGGCCTTTAGAAATATACACATTTAAAATCAAATTTATCATTCACTGGAGTCAAATTAAATTTTGTGCCCAATATGACCAGAATGGCTGACAGATACAATTTTCTCAGCTTTTGAGTGTTTTGGCAGCCATTTTGGACTTCAATACTGCTGCCATTTGGGTTGACTTTATCTAAGGTTTTTCAGCACCTATAATCATATTCCATTGATTAT
>JXSR01S027047.1:35450-46952 GCA_000969725.1 Ophiothrix spiculata | reverse complement strand
TACTTAGTCTTAGGTGTTGTATTTCACTCACTGATTGTTATTACTATATTGAAGTGTGGGGTCAAGTTCGTAGGTTCATCAGTCAGACAAGCATCGACCATGCCTTTCTCGCGAGACTGTTAATTCTTGGTTTGTGCAAGGCGGTACCCGAGGGAGATTGAGCTTCCTCCTCCCTAGTCAGGTAGCGGTGCGAGTCTGTGATGGCAACTTTCTGTATATCGGTCCCTAAGGTGAGTATCCTAGTCCGTAACAAACTAACAACAAAGCTCTCGAGTGCTTTATTGTTTGTTAGGACTAGAGATACTCACCTTAGGGACCGATATACCCACCCACCCACCCCTATCTCTCTCTCCCTCGTGTAGCCACTATGACCTTTCTTGAAGTGGCGAGAGAAGTGGACGATAGGTGGGGCCGGTGTGGTGCATTATGGGATGCACACACGGGCCCGGGGGGGTACTTTTTATTTATTAATGGGGTATTCTGTGGGAGGTACTATATCTCCAGAGAGATGGCAATTTTCTGTATATCGGTCCCTAAGGTGAGTATCTCTAGTCCTAACAAACAATAAAGCACTCGAGAGCTTTGTTGTTATTTTGGTATTTAACAATGGACCATAGAACCTCAACCTACACTGACCATGGCCTTACAGAGGACACAAAGTAGTTTAAGTTCATTACTCCAAAATTAGACCATAAATCCAACCACATTACATTATTGCAAATAAATGTTGTTAGCAAGCAAATGTATTATGTGACTGTTACAACATATTATGAACTGTTTGACTACAGACAAAGGACCTTCTGTCCAGGGTGTCTGCTAGCTTATCTATATTTCCTCCAAGCAACTAGGTAGGAAACTGAATTCAGAGGGAGGTAAAACCATTGATTTACTGTATATCATATACATTGGGAAGTGAGAATAATTAAAGAAATGGGAGGCAGGCCTTGCATGTATTGGATATTGGAATAGGGGATACAGCCTCATGCCTTGGAGCAAGGCTATGTGGGTAGGCACCTTGGCCAGGACTCAGGATCAATCCACAAAAAAGGTCTGACTTAAGGTTGATAGAAAATCCAAGGAATTACGTTTCCAACCGTGATGACTCTGTCCCTAGAAGAAAACAAGCTTACTGGAATCCGGAAGATGACAAAGTAAAGCCAACGATGCAAAATTGGAAAATACCCACATGTGAGTGAAATGTTTGAAAAAACCTGAAAATGGGCTTTAGATTAGATTGCAAAATTCCAAGGTACCTGATTAGTTCTGATAGTACCGTACCAGGCCAAGATACCTGATAAGTTATGATAGCACCAGGCCAAGATACCTGATTGGTAGTGATAGTAGCAGGCAGGGATTTGTGCCTGTGTTGGTTGAAGCCAAGATCAGATTAAGATCAATTTACACCTGAAAGGGGTCACCTATATGGCCAGCCTGACTGGATGCCATAGGATTTGGAATAATGGGCAGGAGGCCACAGATAAGGGCAAGAGTCAGACTGGATGTGCATTGGTGATCATGTTATAGGCATTTTGACTGGTTTATGTTTATTTATGACCCTAGAAAAAAACACAACTGATTTTTTTTCCCACTTTAAAAATCATACCTTCTATCTTCTACGAGGGTCATTCAAAAAGTTCTACCTGTTGTATCATAACTTTTGTTCTCATAAAGGTAGCTACTTAAAATTTGGCAAAAATATAGTTAAGAATATCCTCTACACATGGTGCAACAATGATATAAATATCTTATCTATATTTTTGTAAGTTTCATGAAAACCACAGAGGGTTTCGTTACACCGGAAACGGTCAAAATATGTGCAACATTTTTAAAAGTGGCTAAAGTACAGTGAATTAAAAAGGCCATAATCTAGCCATGTACTATTGCTATACAGTAAAAAAATGGTAAAACGTAAGAATGAACATACAATTATACGAGATGGTTAAAAAAGCGACGGCAAATAATGGTATTTCACAAGGATAACAATAATAGGAACAAATAGCCCCTCCAGCAATAAAATCAAAATCACCAAAGACACAGTTTACGAAGAAATTGACCTTAATAAAACAAGATACAAAATGTTAGCATTGTAAAGCTTTATCTTTAAAATATTTTCATGGTAGATACCAAAAGCAACCAAATTCATGTTTTTGACTGAAGAATGTGGTGTAGTAGCTTCAACTGTTGCTTTTTACAAAAAAAATGCACTTGGGAAAAGTCAGGCTACAGAGAAACACACTATGCTGATATTCGTAATCCTGAGAGGGTACAAGGCATCCTGTCAAATTTTGGGATTCTGGGTAATTTGTGTCTGTAACAAGTTTACTTTATCAGTGACAAATGACTTGTTGGAGTGTTAAGTACACTTTCATATCAAATTTATTCTGTAACTTACATAACTTTTGGGTTTACAGATGGTTTTTCATACATAAGCTGCACATATAATTTCAGGTGAAATGTCATTTGATATTTTACCGTTTCCGGTGTACCCTAACCTTACTGTGGTTTTCAGGTAACCTACAGAAACCTAGAATATATTTTGATATGATTGTTTCACCATGTGTAGGTGACATTCTTAGCTATATTTGTGTCAATTTTCAGGTATCTAACTTTAACAGAACAAAAGTTATGATACAACAGGTAGAACTTTTTGAATGACCCTCGTAAATATGCAAATATCCAATCAAATCGCTTGCTTCCTTTTTCAATTACTGCCAAACATTAAAAAAATTTAAATATGCAGTCCGACTAACCTGAAATGTTTTCCCCATGTTAAGTCAATCAAAAAATTGTTTAAAAGCCTAATTTTAGCGAAATGATGACTAATGCTATTTTGTAGAAATAAATCCAAGGTATCTTGATCTACTCTCAGTTGAATGGGAAACATTTTAACAAGAAAAAAAAAAGATGGTTGATGATGACAGGCTGTAGATAATGTAATGTATGATCTGTCATAATAGTTTATGGGCATACTACTCCCGATACTACTCATGGATATAACTTGACAAGAATTGAAAAGGACATGTGACAAGGGGAAATATGGACCCCAGTTACGTTTAGCATCTATGTGGAAATCAGCTGGGCATGATGCTCCATGAGGGATGCTATATTGCAGGGATGATGTATCATGATTTATCTTATATCAGCTATAGAAATTGGATGATACACAACAAATTTTCTTCTGAAGGGAAATATTGTGCTAGTGCTATAGCAATTGGCTCTTGGCTTTACTTTAAACTTTGATGTAGCTTGTATGAGAATATGATTGAATATGTTTGCACCAATGGAATGGAATTTGTACATGTCATCCACACAAACAGTGATGGGAGACAGGCTTTGGATTGGGCATCATGTGTGTCATGTGTACTAATTTTGATGAAGCATGTATGAGAATTGAAATTGATATATTGGCAACTAGGGAAATGGTATATCCCCGCAATTAATCTTAAATCAGTGATGGAGACAGGCTGTAGATAGGGCATCATGTGTCATCGACCTGAATGTGCGGTATGACGGCGGGCGTACTACTGATACGTGTTCTTAAAGCACAGTTGAGTAGGATTTCTTTTGCAGCAGGGGAAATGGTGTACCCCAACAATTAACCTGGTTTGTGGAGACAGTTGTAGTCTTACCGCGTGGTTGGTTGCAGCCAGTGGCATCGGGTGACGATCAATTATTTCAGCAGTACTCGTTCTTCATTTCTTGGATGCACTTAATTATGTAGATACATAAAGTGAATGTACAACTTGGTTTAGTCATTGTCTGGTAGCTGCAGCTTGTTAACTACATCGTATTGCAGTGTTATAGGAGTGCTTGTTTAATTCGCTTGATTGTATTTAGTACCAGTTGACTTAAATTTTCTTGCTGCTTGGTTTTTGTGTGTGTTGCTAGAAGGAATATAATCTATGCGACAAGGCAATTGTTGCCTGTGCTTATGGCATTGAGGAGGTACTTAATCATCGCTGACTTGACATTTTCTTGATATCATTATGAAGATGATAATCCTGTTAAAAGCTTCAGCTCACCCTTTAATCTATTACATTTGGTTGTAATTTGTACTATAACAAGACTTACGTGGCGTGGTTGTTGATGATCTCCTGGGAATTACATAGGCCATATTGGTATTAATCAAAGGATCAATCAATTAATTACAGTCAAGTGTGCAAGAATGTGCTTACTTGAAATAACACTCAGATAGAGAGAGGTACAGGAACCATGCTTTTGTGATAGCGAGGAAGTCTAATGTTTTGTTTTTACTCCAAGCTCGACCCACTTCAAGCAATTCTAATTGGAAATATATAAGACATGTTTTGTGTCATACTGATTTTGATGTTTCTATCATTATTACATTAGAGCATACCTGTCTGTGCTGTAAGAGATGATTGTTTTTCTGTTTTATAAGTCTTGCAATTTGTAAGTGTGATCTGGCTTTCTTTTATGCATAGTAGAGTGTATATCGTGCAGAGCGGATTACTATGTCACTGCTAATATAGTCCTGCTTCTTGGATATATCTCTGTTTAATGGATTTCAAAGTCTGAGAGAGGATTTAAAGGCAGTCTAGCAGTAGGATTGATTTAGACCACTCGTTTGGACTGGATGGGATAAACAATTGGATATATAGTTTTTCACATTTTATTTTTGGGAAATTTATCAGAGAAGCAACTATAAAGTGTCTCATATAAGCTTTGGATACGTATTAAAAGTCTACCGAGGATTTATCAGCAGTTGTTTATAAATTGGATTCAACATTGGTATTATGTATATTTGGTAAATATCTAGATGGAACATTGAAGAAATTCTAACAATTTTTTATGTTAGAACCAAGCAAGGAAATTGTGTTTTGCAAAATGCAAACTGGTTGTGAAATTGGCTATGTATTATAGATGACAGATTGTGCCTGTGGTTGTCCCGACACATCAAGCTCTTATTACAGAGACTTGAGCTGCTCATTTCGAAGCAAGCAACATGGAAACATTGTATCGGGAACAAAACGGGACGTATATGTTCCGGGCTGCAATGGCCCTGCTTGAGGTAGGTTTTATATCAGTGGTTGTATAGATTACAGTTGGGTTGTAAGATTCAGGGAGGGAGGGGGAGTACACACATTTACTGGTGTATATATAATTATGTGTCTCCCTTTTGGGATGTTTTTTCACAGATTTTGATATAATGATGTGGTGTTTATCACAGATGAATATACCCACAGTACGTAACCTACAATCAGCTTTCAAGATTTGCCTAGATGTAGTGATGTTCATGATCTTGTTGGCATTACCATCTCATCATTTTGTACCTGATCCATATTGTTGGAGTCTTGTAGTAGAAACTACCCACCCACCTCTCCCAGGGTTCATCTAAATCACCTGGTCACCCGAATTTGGACATTGATATATATTTCACAAATTCATCTGGAGTATTGCTTGATATTCAAAGGTCTGAGATACTACATGTATGCTGTTTGATGGGTGTAGAAAATCAAGTATATGGTAAAGATAATGAATTAATTGGCAATATGAAATTTTGCAAATTGCATAATTATTTTTTACATTTTAGGTTTGTTGAAAGGGTGAATAATGGGAGAAAAATATCACCACAATGTATTAAATCCGGCACAATTTTGAACCTTACAATATTTGCAAAATTACATTCCTCACAATTTAATTCCTCATAATATCAAATATATTCAGTGCTTCAATTAATAAAAAGGTAAAGCTTGTGTTATCGTATGCTGAGATTATTATTCAGTCAAACCGGTAACACATGAGCTTTATCATGTATGATTTTCATGTAAATGAGATTGGTAGAGCACGATACATTCCTCAGTGGAACTGACAATAAAATCGCATAAAGGTGTATAGGGAACATTAAAGATTCCGTTATATACACATTTACTCTTGCATTTACTACACATTTATTGCAGGTTTATAAGATTTTTAGGAACAATGTGAATTTTGTGAATGTGGTATATTCTTAGATTCATATCAAAATTTATGAGAATCAAAATTCTGCGGCATGAATGGGACTGTCACTTATAGAGTAGAAGTTCATAAGACTTCACATACTTGGTTTTAAATTATGTTATTATAAAATGATATATGAAACGTTATTTGGGTGTTCAAATATTCCAAATTCACGGTACTAAATATCTTGATTTTGAAGGGGAGCAGTGGTGGATCAAAAACTGTTTTATGATTGATTTCACTTGTCCATTCAGAGTGGATCAAAAGCATTTATGATAGTTGGGTTATTCAGTGGAAAACAATGTTCAACACACTTGCAAAGATAAATTCACTAATGAGAGTATAGATATATCCTTCTGACCTACACTCCTACACTTAATGAGGACTTACCCTGATAGTGATATATATAGCTTAGCATTATGTAGTCCCACCCTTTTCTGTGGTTGGATTAAATCTGATATTTCGCTAGGGTATGGTACTTATGTCGGGAACTATGGACGGGCCATTACATTGTTAGTGTTGATATTTGACTAGTGCATGTATATTGAACAGCTTTAGAATTTAGTGTTGATTGAACGTATGATTACATTTTGTTGGGACACTCGTAGCTACTCGTTACTATTTCACGCCCTTATCGGCGCTTAGTGGGAAGACAATGCGTAAAAAACTAGTGCGCTTACGCTTAGATACCACACACGTTGTTTTCAAAATCATCTCGCCACTGACCAACATCTGATTCTGTAACGCTGCCACCTGTTGGTGAAAATTAACACCGCGATAGTCTTTAATTGAATGACTTTAACTTGAATTGTAAGTTAATGTGTAATTTTTTTTGTCTTTTTCTTTCTTTCATGCATCTTCACCGCCGACTATTGACACCTTCAACATACAGGTAAGTTAATTGTATCAGTTTACAAAACTACAATCAGGGAAAATAATTGGAAATGGAGTCCTTTAAGCTCTTTTTACCTGTTTTAAACTTCAGGTGCATAAAAAGAGTGGTCTAGGTCGTAGATTTAGCCATATACTATTCGTGTGAGCATTATCAGAGCTCGCTCACAACTTGCCACACTTTCTGAAGGAGTAAAAGCTCTATCTGATTTTTTACTCGCTGGAATTACAAGCGAGCTCTGAAATTTTGAAAGATCGGCCGATACTTAACCAAGTTTTTGAGGGAGTTCTAATATTTTGAAAGTGAATCTAGCGATGCTCCGCCAGTGCTTGCCCTGAGTTCACTAATTTATTGTCTGAAGATGAGTAATTTGACAATTGCTACAGCAACAGTATAGTTGATATGTAAATATATAAGTATAATTATGCATCTGAAGTTCTCAAGTATATATTATATTGCATTTTGGCTTTGAGAAGGAAAATTAGAAGATCCATACTGGAGAATTAAATACATCTTTTAAAAGAAACCTTTGACAGACTGGATTAATCCTGAGTGTGAACTGCCTGTTGAGATTCCCTGATATGCATATATTCATTTGTTTAGAAGACTCTAGAAACTGAGTAACAGCTTTATTCAAACTACAAGAATTTTACTGTACATGCTCTTCTTTCAATTGTTTAACTTAAATTTTGCATTTTTCAAAAATATAATGCTGCAATGTTTCTAGCAAAACTAGAATGGAAAGTTCTTGGTATAATTTGATATAATGTTATATTCAAAATTTCATATCAAAACCGAATAAAGCAAACACTAAACTTTCTTGAACATATTGTAGTATATTTTATAAAAATTTCGAGTGATTTTTTTGAAAGACAGGTCAATGACCAAATTGAAATTCAAGTGTCTACAGACATAATTAGTTTCTATCTTCACATGTTTCACAAGGGACACAATTATTCATCGTAATGTAAGCTAGGTAAACAATAATTGAACTTTAGTGTAGCTGAACTTGAAATACTTACAGGGGCCACAGATCATGCTAAGTACAAGCAACGTTTTACCCCTTGACTCAACAGATGATTTGATTCAAAATTTTGACTAACTCAATGTCATCCTAAAGGCATAAACATTCATCTTTTCTTATGATATGAATTTTTTTTCTGGTGTTACATTTTCATTCTAATTTCTAAATGAACATTTTCATACTAACTTTTTCTCATGGTTTCAAATCTATTGTATTTTTTCTCATTGTGTCAAGTTATTATCAACTTTCCTAATTCAACTTTCAATAATGTGAATAATTTGCTTACTCTGAACAGGTGGATTTGGATGGTGTTTAATATTACATCATACTTGTTATGGCTGGAGCTATTTAATCGGTGACCTACTTTAATAACTAGTATGGGCAAGACATATTAGATGATGATCAGAAGGTGTCAGCCAATGTAATAGTTCAAAAATGTATCACTATCATTGACACGTTTGTTGCCAACGTGTAAAGAAATCTGACCTGTTTTGCTGATTTGCTCCCATCAATTTTCATACTTCTAAGTTAAACAAATGAGCTGGTTTAGGAATTTAATCTATAAGACTTTCTGATTCTAATAGTGTAATGTCCAAATGAAAAAGATATTTTGATTGTCACACCAGCACATTTTACTGGTTTTAGATTCCTCGTTACATTATGTCATGAGCCAATGAGATTTTACAGCTGTGACTGAAATTTGATTAGCTACAGATGCAGGCATTAGCTATGGTAGCTAATGATACTTATTGGTATTATCAGTTTTGTAATTGTGTGTGAAATAATTTGCAGTTGTGTCTTTCAAGATGCGTGGAATGTCACTCCCAGGTATTAGTTTTAAATTACAGATGGTGTTATTACCATCATACTTGTTATGGCGGAGCTGTTTAATCTGTGACCTACTTTTTCAACTATGGTATGGGCAAGACATTGTAAATGATGAGCAGAAGGTGTCAGCCAATGTAATAGTTCAAAAATGTATCACTTTCATTGACACGTTTATTGCCAACGTGTAAAGAAATCTTACTGGTTTGCTCCCATCAATTTTCTAACTTCCAAGTTAAACAAATGAGTTGGTTTTGAAATTTAATCTACAAGATTTTATGATTCTAATAGTGTAATATCTTTTTATAAACTAAATGTAAAAGATATATTGATTATCACACCAGCCCATTTTATTGGTTTTAGATTCCTTGTTGCGTTATGTCGTGAGCTGATGATATTTTACAGCCGTGTCTGAAATTTGATTAGCTACAGATGCAGGCATTAGCTAGGGAAGCTAATGATACTTATTGGTATTATCAGTTTTGTAATTGTGTGTGAAATAATTTGCAGTTGTGTCTTTCAAGATGCCTGGAATGTCACTCCCAGGTATTGGTTTTAAATTACAGGTTGCTTACTGTATAGATGTAATAAAGTGATGCAGCTGATAACCTGTGGAGGATGAAAAAACAAAATGAAGTGCTTATAAAGGCCTCTTATCTTGATGTAGGTCTGTACTTTTGCAACTCTGAGAGTTTGTTTGTTTGTTGCTGGTTGTATGTTTATCATATCAAAAGGATACCAGACGCATATCATCTCAAGATTTATGATGACATATATGAAGGGGGGAGCAAATGTTTCAAATTGGAAAGTCAAAGGATCATTTATAAATAAATCCTGAGCTTTCAGAATTGACAGAAGTTTATTTCTGGTCTACAAACGTGGATATTTCTTCCAAAGGAAAAACTGCTACACACTGAGAAAAATATACCTTTTTGTACCACCTGTAGCAACTTTTAATTACCAACCTGAAGTTTACTGAATTTTATGACAGAGAATTAATGATTATCTAAAATTTACAAATGATGTTTAGTAATAGTAGCCAGAAGCAACTTTGAGCAAACCACTCATCAAAATCTCTGAAAAGTTAATTGTCTTTTCTAGTGATGTAAGTTTTGTCTCAGACAATATTAGAGTTAAGATTTTACATTGTTAGATTAATTTTGAAATGCTTGTGGCAGTGCTTTGCTCTTATTTATAATAAAATACATCTTGCGATGAGAATTAATAGCATTTGAATTTGTGAATTGTGAACTGAGTATCTCTATCTCTAAATTTATATTCTACTTATTTTGTAATGATTTTATATTTTTTTGATCAAGTTATTTGATGAACATATTAATTTTGAGGAATTGTGGGCAGGTATTTTACAGCACAGCATACAAAAGAGGGAGGGAAGAGGTGGTGTATTTTTGGCCTATTTTAACCATTATATTCAAAACAAGCATCTGGAAATTAACAATTTTGCCTTTCAGAGGGTTATGATAAATTTTTAGCACTAGGACAAATAACCTGGTTGATGATGACAGGCTGTAGATAACGTAATGTATGATCTGTCATAATAGTTTATGGGCATACTACTCATAACTTGACAGTATTGAAAAGGACATGTGTCTAGGGGAAATATGGACCCCAGTTGGTTCTGCATCAATATGGAAATCAGCTAGGCATGATGCTCCACAAGGGATGCTATGTTGCAGGGATGATGTATCATGGTTTATTGAATATCAGCTATAGAAATTGGATGATACACACCCAGTATTCTACCAATGGGAAATAATGACATGATGTAGAAGAGCAATTGGCTCTTCGCTTTACTGTAAACTTTGATGTAGCTTGTATGATAACATGATTGAATATGTTTGCACCTAGGGAATTTGTACATATAATCCACACAAACAGTTATGGAAGACGGGCTTTGGATTGGGCATCATGTGTGTCATGTCTGCTAATTTTGATGAAGCATGTATGACAATTGAAACTGATATATTGGCAACCAGGGAAATGGTATATCCCCACAATTAATCTTAAATCAGTGACGGAGACAGGCTGTAGATAGGGCATCATGTGTCATCGACCTGAATGTGCGGTATGACAGGCGGGCGTACTACTGATAAGTGTTCTAAAAGCACAGTTGAATAGGATTTCTTTAGCAGCAGGGGAAATGGTGTACCCCAACAATTAACCTGGTTTGTGGAGACAGTCGTAGTCTTACCGCGTGGTTGGTTGCAGCCAGTGGCATCGGGTGATGATCAATTTTTTCAGCAGTACTCGCTCTTCGCTACTTGGATGCACTTAATTATGTAGATACATAAAGTGAATGTACAACTTGGTTTCATCATTTATGGTAGCTGCAGCTTGTTCGCTACATCGTATGGCAGTGTTATAAGAGTGCTTGTTTGATACGCTTGATTATTTGGATATTGGATTGTATAAAGTGCCAGTTGACTTGAATTTCCTTGCTGCTTGATTTTTGCCTCTGATGCTAGAAGTAATATAATCTATTCGACAAGGCAATAGTTGCCTGTACTTAAGGCATTGAGGAGGTACTTAATCATCGCTGAGTTGGAATTTTCTTGATATCATTATGAATATAATAATCCTGTTTAAAGTTTCACCTCATTCTTTTCTCTGCTACATTTGGTTGTAATTTGTACTATGACGAGACTTAATTAGCATGGTTGTTAATGATCTCCTTGGAATTACATGGGGCATATTGGTATTAATCAAAGGATCAATCAATTAATTACAGGCATGTGTGCAAGAATGTGCTTACTGGAAATAACACAGAGATAGAGAGAGAGAG
>JXSR01S027043.1:959-11529 GCA_000969725.1 Ophiothrix spiculata | reverse complement strand
TGACTAAAAAGTCTGGCTATGCCACTGCTCCCGCTTCCTGACCCCTCTTTTTTTTGCTGGTTACACCACTGTTTAATATCTGCTCAAAGTTTTCAGGTCTTTTGGAAAAAAAAATTGAAATTTAAAATGTCATAGTTGAACTTGTAAAATAGGTCCCATTTATTACAAGGAAGGAATTATGAACTTTATACCCGAACTGATATAATTCCTTTAACAGGGAGGCAGCAGAATACATCGTATTTACAACCTAAATTGAACACCAAGCACAAGTGACACTAAACTCAGCATCAGAGTTCTTCAGAAGATGTTAAAACAACCAAAGTGCAGTGCCAATTGTTTATTAATGCAAATTTGTTTTCAAATTAGCGATTTTGAACTAGGAATTTTGGCTGAGCTGAGTAGATGCAAAACTTATTGAAAAGCAAGTCATGGTGTAGCCTTGATCAAGGCGTTCGGCTGTTGTAACTATCACTGAATTAACTTGAGTCTTTATTATGGCTATACTCTTTATCAACTGCGAGTATAATCGTGCGCTTACAAATTGAACACCAGATTGGTTGATTTTTATATATAGTGCTTTATATATAGTGCTTTTCCGGGCCGTAAGTCCCGAAAACTCGAGCACCGAAGGTGCGAATCCAATTATGTTGCTATTTCATTTTTAGTTTAAAAAACACAAGCGCCGTCAGGCGCGATAGCAGAGCATCATCATGGTTTTAATTTTCAAAATGTCACTCTGGGCCGAAGGCCCGATCAAACCTTTCATAACTTGTTCACCCTCTTCCCCCTTTATCAGATTCATACCTCAAATCACCATTTTCTCATATCACTTTAATATTAAATGCAATGACATCTGCCTTCACATCCTGCATCTCACGCACACTACAAACTTTCCACTGCATTGGGCCTACCAGTATTACTATACTCTTACACCAACGTTGGTTTATTACAAACACAATACGGGGGAGGTTTACAGCAAGCGAAGCGAGCTAGGCGAGCGTAAGCGAGCAGTGAGTGCGCCAGCACGAACTTTTGGAGAGTATGAAAAGTGAAAAGTGCAACAGATACATGTGTGATATTGTGGTCAGTAATGACAATCTTTATAATCGTATTAATTAGCTAAGCTATTATGATGGCACGCGTCTCAATGTTTTGAATGAATAACTGAATGTTATGACGGCCTAGTTTGGTGGAAAAGGAAACTCAAAAAGGACTTGGCAAGTCTAGTCATGGTGCTAACTTAATTACAACCTTCCTTTGCAACAATACGCAATCTATCAAAAAACAAACATTTATATTGTTACCTCTTGCTTCTTTGGTTCTCAAGCTGCCACCAAGTTCCTCACCAATATTGATTTCATCTGCTTCAACACCACTTTTAATCGGGACATCGATTGGTATAAACAGTGCAGATACATTATCATTTTCTATTCTATGTTCATCAGTTTCTCTCATATCATCACTATCATAGGAACTTGTATATGACTTTCTGGTACCTGTTCGTTTTCCTCTTGCATAAGTCCTAGCAAAAGTAACAGAAGGGCCTAATGATTTATCGGTTCCAAACCTTGAATGACGTAAAAAACGAGAGTGAAATTGCAGGTAGCGTTTATCATGTTTATGACCTCTTACATTCACATTATCGGCACAAATTAAGCTAGACAACGTCCTTGATGAACAAGAGAAACTTCGTATATGAGTTATCCACAATTGGAACCGAGTTAATTTTAAGCTTAATGGACCACTGCTGGAGCGTACACTGGCACTGTGTCGTATCCACGCGTGACACGCGTGTGAACACAGACTACTCATTTTCTAGTATAACTTGCTGCCTGGATCATTCAATTAGGTGTTTTAAATACTTGACATTTGGTGATCGTAGTAAAATTACAGACAACACGAAGAACAACGAGTAAATATGAATGGCTCATGCAGTCACATTCTGAGCCATGGGCGCAGCCATTTTGTTGTAGATCAGTCCTAAGTTGCCAGTTCATTTCCCTCTGGGACAGTATGGCACGCCACATCGGACAAAACTATGTCGTGTTTTAGTCACAAAAAAAAGGAGATTTCTACTATTATGAATGGTCACATTTTTCTATGATAACCTATGGATAACCCCTTAATAGAGTTAAAAGTAAATAAATTTGGTCTATCTTTTGTAAGTTTTTCCAAATGGAAAAGAATAATGCAACTGACTTTAGAAAATACAACACAACACTTGAACACATTATTCCCGGTGCTGATAGTCAGAAAGGCACAGGACAATTAACTAGGTCCATGCCTAATAACTGTTCTTTTGTGCATGCAGACTTCATTCATTGCTCAACATGCGTTTTAATACTTTCCCCGCCGTGTGTAAAAAACAGACAAACGCATTAACGCGTAAACGCATATCGCGCGGCTGTACCGTAGTAGGCCCTACTACGCGGGAAGTTGAATATAGTAAGTTAGTCAAAAATAACGTGTCTTAACCAATAAGAAGACTGTAGGCCTATAAACTTATAAATATTCAAGAGTTGTAGTAATAGATATTCAAGAGCTGTGACTTATCCATAGATTTAAAGGGGAGATACCAGACATGTCCGCCATTTTTATCGGGCATGGAGACAAAATTGGGGGTATTCGGGTTTGACCGACAGCTTGCCCATGAGGCATCGCACCGTGTCATAATGCGCGAATATTGAAACACGCACACACGCTTTGCGTGCATGTTGGCGTATCATTCGCGTAAATTATTATTTGCGCAGGTTGTCTGTACGCGTAACCAAGTCTCGGCTGTCGGAGTTGATTTTCCCGGGAACCGAGTGGACCCGAATACCCCCAATTTGAGCTCCATGGCTGACGACGCCATTACACGGGCTGGTATACAAAGCCTGGTATCTCCCCTTTAAATCTATGGACTTATCTCATGTAATACGCGATATGCGGGCCAAATAGGCTACGCGGGCGAGCATGCGTGCGCGTGCGTGAGTGTTGCGTGCAATTCGAATATTCAATGTGGCAACACTTCTGTACAAACGCCACTACTACGACGCCACTTGTTTTACTTTCAGTGCAGTGTAAGGAGGTCATTGAAAGCTATTGAAGATGGTGGGATTGAATAGCTACGCCTTTGTGCTGTTGGCGAAGTTTTGATCCGGCTGTGATTGCCAGAAATCTGTTGGTAAGATTGATTAGGCTATAATGGTTATATGGTATTTGAGTTTGATGGTATTTAATAAACGTTAAGTTTCAGACATAGCAAGTTCACAACATGAAATTTGATGTAGTTCTTGGATTTTGTTGTATCAATTTATTTTGAATTCACTTTATTCACAGAAAGAACCACTGCACCATGATGAGGTATTATACATTGCTATGTGTCATCTCATCTTGCATCCTGTGGCTGGTCCAAGCAGGAGACGACTGTCCACCACATGGAAGGGACCTGTATGGACCATCAACTCATCTCTGCAACTTAATGAACACAGGACATCTAGATGTTGACAGCATTGCATGCGGGGATAATATACCGTTACGATCATTAACAGCAGAGCCACCCCATGTTTCTTACCAAAATGCTAAGTCGGTATGTTATTTTGTCTGAATGAATCAATGATTCAAGAATCGGACATGACAATTTTTATTATGGGGTGAATGATCATGATGATAGTGCTCACTGCTTAGTTTTCAATTTGCAATCAAAACATTTTTCAGAAATTGTGAGGCTTCCTCCTCCCTTAAAATGATTATTTCACATATGGAACACTAAAATGTTATATGCAGTGATATTCATATTGTTTTACAGTATAATTTAATAATTGAATGTGTATACGACGTGACAGATGTTTTTGACTCGCACGTGTGTAATTATTGATTAAATTGCTCTTTTTTCAAAATGCCATTTTTTTTGTTTCAAATTCAAATGCATAAAAGTATTATTCGAGTCTTTTAAATATTGGCCTAGCATATATATACATTAGGCAGATCGGTATATATATTGCTATTAATAGATTATTAATGCTTTCTGATTACAGGGTGCATTCTACACACTGGTGATGGTGGATCCTGATGCTCCTAACCCTCGAACTCACAGCCGACGATACTGGCTTCACTGGCTTATTGCCAACATCCCAGTAAGTACATTAAACTACAAACAAGTTCAGCTCAACAAATTTAATTAATTTAAAGTTACACTTTTACAACTTTATTCTTTTACCATTATCGTCCCTTCTCAATCCAACCACCCCCCACTTTAGGAATTAAGGCTTTTAAAATGACAACTATGAAAACTAAAGAAATATTTTTAAAGACATTATTCTTATTTTAATGGCTAAATACCATGGACTGAGCTTTTTGCTTGAACCTCAACTTGGAAAAGAAGGACCTCTGCATTGAGATCTCTAGACAAAGGCTTTTTGACGTATCGTAATCTCATAATACTTATGCATCAGTAAAGCCAGACTCCATCTGAGTTTATACCATTTTGCAATCTCCTTATGTGACACATGCATCAGGTACCAGATGGTAAACCAGAAGAAAATCATATATATATGCTAAATGAAGCCTGATAAATAAAAAAAAATAGATAAATGAGTTGCAATCTATAAACAAGTTTTTTCTTATTTGATAATTTTCCAGGGAGAGGATTTTGACACAAGAAATGGAAATGAAATCACGGGTATGTATGATAGCTCTGCAATTTCATAACTCATTTTTTGCTAGACACCACCAGATTACTTCGAAAGTCTATGAAAAATTACTTTTTATGATGTATTTTACACTTCATAAGACAATTCTGCTGTAAAACCTTTTTTCCGGTGATAAAACTTTCCTGATACCAGATCAGTGGGTCCGACTTTTGGTGACCCACACCCAGTGACCTGCTAGTATGACCCTAGCCTCAGTTTGAGGCCCATGGCAGGCTTTTGATGGTAAAAGCATAGGCCTAATTTTTTACCCAGGTAAACAGGTAAAGATTGCAAACCAAAATAAGAGCATGCTTAATCAATGAATTTGTGTGTCATCTTTACGGGGCCGGGGTAAAAATGAGGTATGGTCACCATAGGTGGCGGATATTTGTGCTAGGAATATATATGCCTATAATAAAACTCATCAAAGTAAAATTTTGTTTTTTCTTTTTTTCTGGCTGAAAAGTGGTGCGACCAAAGTCCACACTGCCTACATGGTTCCGACGCCCCTGTAACACGTAAATCATATACTATAACCCAATAGTTTTGAAGTATTCAATGTAGTAAGTTGAATATGCCACAATTTGTGATCCGCTTCGGGACCCATTTCAAATCCTACCGAGTCCTTTCTTATACATGTACCTTCCTTTCTTGTATCCATTCCGAAATCCATTCAGGTCCAGCATTTTTTTTTTGTCATTTTTTGCATTTCAGTCCTTTTCTTATTTTCATATCCCGGTCTATGTGTATCCTTCCCTCCATTCACGTACCAAATCAGTGTTCTCCTAAACAGTGTTTTTATCATTTACATTAAAGTTTCGTTTTTCTTTTTGTCCCATTATACTTTTAATTACAACTCATTCATTAAGTTTCCTAAAATTTCTTTTCTACGCCATGTCAAATCTGATACATTTCCTCTATTCCGTAGAATACAACCCTCCATCACCACCAACAGGAAGCGGCGTTCATCGATACCAGCTATTCCTTTTAGAACACAATCACGAGATCCAAGTTGACAACGAAGAACTCGAAGAGCAGGGTCGAGGCTGCTTTGATTTGAAAGGATTTGTTAACAAATATCATCTTGGAAGACCAGTTGCAATGACTGAATTTAAAACTTCAAATGACGGATAATAGTAGACCTAATAATAATAGAATATTCCAGATGAGGGATTCTAAAAGTCTATATACAATAATATTTGTACTTTAGATCTCAAAATATACATTCTGGAGAACTACTCTCTAAAATGGAAAGACTTACTTTTAAGTCTTATAGATTGCTATTAGTGATGAACCTTTTCAGAGACTTAAAATTTCGAAAATAAGATTTATTTTACTTTAGTCTTTTTGACTTAGAAATAAGCCTTATAATGATTCAAAATGTGTTTTTAAAACCAAAAGGTTTTATGTTTAATCCAAAACGTCGGCAATAGTCTTTTCAAAGTTTTGTCACAGAAATGAAGAGATTGGAATAATGGTTTTGGGAGATCCCGAGATTTATATCATAGTTCGTTTTGAATCAAAAAGCACATTTTGAATAATTATAATGTTTGATATTATGTCGAAAATACCATTTTAAGATAACTATCTTTTTTGAGACTTAAACATTTTAAATCTCTGAAAAGTCTCATCACTAATAACAGTCTATAAGACTTAAAACTAATTTTTTCCATTTTAGAGAGTAAGCGCCACTAACCCCAACAAAACAAGAAATCCCTTTTAAACAACATCTTTTGTATTCTCGCCACATGAGGGCCAAATCAAGCGATTACAAGTAATAAATAACAAGAAAACTTATTACACATGGACATATTCATGAATCCTGTTCACATAGTACCCTTTCACGCACAAAATGTCAAAATTCGGGCAAAAATCTGTCATTTTTCGGCAGTGAATTTCATGAATTTACTGATCAGCAGGCCTACTGATCAGTGATCATCAATCGCCAAGTATCGCATTTGTTCATTGGCTGATTGCGATCATATG
This sequence comes from Ophiothrix spiculata, assembly GCA_000969725.1. Taxonomy (NCBI): domain Eukaryota; kingdom Metazoa; phylum Echinodermata; class Ophiuroidea; order Amphilepidida; family Ophiotrichidae; genus Ophiothrix; species Ophiothrix spiculata. Next base: position 4,870 of record JXSR01S027043.1, on the reverse strand, counting down.
ATAAATCAGAACACGGATTCTATAATTGATAAACTTCAAGCCAATCAAAACGTGTGATACTTAACGATACGGCTATTTTTATTAGTCGAAGACTATTGTGACGTAATTTACACCTAATAATGAGCCAATTTTGTCTAATAAATAATATATTCACTGTACAAAATATCATAACTGAAGAGCTTTTATGAGCACGTTATTTTCTGGCAATCACATTGACCATTTCATATTATATCATGATTGCAGTGATTTGAGCCGTGCAATAATTGTTTCCATTGCACGACATGAAACAAACCTGTGAGATATCATGATATACAACAAATATTGAATGCCTATGCACGTGCAATAGTTAAAATATATCATTAGGTCAAATTTGGACTTTTCTATTTCACGAGGCGTAGCCGAGTGAAATGGAACAGTCCAAATTTGACCTCATGATATATTTTGTACTATTGCACTCTCAGGCATTCAATATTTGTATACTATGCATGCGCGTAGTGTTTTGAAGCTAAAAATTGCCATATTTTAATACTTTTCTGGAAAATAGTTCGGTGACCCCCAGTTTTTATTGTTTTATTTGAAATTTTGAAAGAACATACTTGTGCGCAACTTTTGTGAAAAAATTAACAAAAATGCTCGGGCAGATTTTTTGAATCAACACTAAATAATGTCACTTTTGCCACATTTCCCATAGACCCCTGTACAAATCCCCCCCCCCCAAAGGGCCAAAACTCCAAAAATGCTGTTTTTAAACCGACTCTCATGCAAAAACGAGTTCGGTGACTTCCAATTTTTATTTTAAAAATCGGTTCTACATCGATAAAATATCATTCATACCGATTTTATTGGAAATCTTCGGGCCAATCTATCATGGACCAGACACCATAATTGTTCTTAATTGTTAATACACTTACAAACATGACCAGTAAAAATTGTTCAATTGACTTGACCAATAAAGTTTGCATTTGATAATCATCTAAAGGTATCAAACTTTCTGCAATAGTTTTTTTTTTTCTTCCAGAGTAACTTGAAATCACATTAGAAAAAAACCTATTAGACCAATGAATCTCATGACACAGGTAATGGACCAAACCTCTATTTCTGTTCAAAGGATTTTCATTGAGTAGACCTTCTGGAATCAAATCAGTGTATAGGTGTAAATTTGCTACAACCATGACCATTTAGTAAAAATGTGGTTTAAGTGTCTGGTATAAGTGAAATTGAGGTGCGGGAGAGTGGAGGGTTGGCCAATTTTTTGATAGAAACATGGTAGAAAATTGCTACTTGAGGGGAGTAAATTGCGTTTATCACAAATTACTAAAAAATGACAATATTATGATTTGTGCGTTCTAATAAATGACTTTCAAAATACAACTTTTCAATGAAACGTCAGGAAGAGAGTTGAGGAGTCATATGAACATGAAAGCTTTTGAAAAGATCTATGCATTTAGGGCCTACATATTTTTAAGAACCACCCACCCAAAGTAGTTTGCCTAAACGGATCATTTTCTCAATTGTGATGACTCACCCCGAAAAGGAGGACTTTGCGACAGAACACCTTTCGAGAAACTGATGAAAATAGGCAGCAACAAAAAATAAAGAAAATAATAAGAATTTCCTGCATATTTTCTGTTGTAAAATTTGATCGCCTTGGTCAATTTCAACAAGTAAGGTGTCATTTTAAACGTGTTAAAGCTTAGAAAATGCTGTAACAGATGAAATGATAAAATCAAAATTGATATCATCTCATCAAAGTCCCCCTTTCGGTGAGCCATCACATTTAAATATTCATAAAATGTTTATTTGCAGTAATATATTGTAAAATAACGCAAACTGGTAGCTCTTGTTCAAAAGAACGGTAATTTTCAGTAAAAACGCTGAAAACCATAATTTACACTTTTAATAGTAGTCTTGGAGAAGAATATTGACATAATGTGGATAACAACATCAATTTTATGTGCTTTGCTAGCATTGGCATTGATCATTTTAATATAATGTCCGAAATGGCTACTATTACTTGGTTAAAACAATGAAAAATATAAGAAATTGAATACATGCATATTCAGTATGGGAAAGTAATTCATGGAGACAAATTTGCATAATTAGCAAATGTTTGACAAGTCATAAATTTTAAATGGAAAGCCGGATTTCAGTTAAAAAGAAGAATTCAACTTAACATGTTAAAGTCTTGTTTCTTTATTACCATGATTACAGAAAACAAAAATTACCTTTTTACCCCAATCCCTCCTCTGTCACCTTAATTATTTCATGAGATGGTTTATTTTATCTTTGATTTGGAGAGCGAAACATCTATTCAATTTAAATTGCAGTGTGTTTTGCATAATGCAATACTTGCATAATTTTAAATTATTACAAATTATGTAATTTGGACTGTTTCAAGATCACGAATGATTTTGACTATTTTCAGATATCTGGATTAAAACTATGGTCCGCAGTGACTAAAATTTAGCTATTTTACTTCGGGCTACAGTATATTTTTGTATTAATTAGTTTTAGTTTCAAATGCAATTATGTTTTTATATTCCAAAAAGTTAATTGAAACCCTTCACAATTCCAAATCGAGGGATGAGAGACACAAGGCCATATTTGCACGCGCAAAAAAGAGCCAAAAGGCCGTATTTGCACGGGCAACAAAGGTAATAAGGCGTTGTGGCTCTTTGTTGCTCGTGCACATCAGTTCGGGAAAGGTCGTAATTCCTTTACATAAAGTAATTCCTTCACGGTTAAATTTCTGTCAAGGGATTCCTTCACTACACTGTTATACTGTTGGGCAATTATTTAGCGTTGGTTAAACTATGAACAACCCAATTGTTGGGTAAATAATATTAACCAACTGTTGGTGAAATTTTACCCAATATTTGGGTAATTAGCAACAACTTTTACCCAACAGTTAGGTAATTAGCCAACATTTTACGCAACGTTGGTAACTATTTACCCAGAAGTAGGGTTGTTCATAGTTGAACCAACGTTGGGTAAATTATTTGCCCAACGTTCTAACAGTGTATAGACTGAGTAAAGGAACTTCAGAACTTCATAATCTTAGTCATGCTGACTATAAATCAGTTTTTGGAGCAACCTATATATGAAAATCGGAGAACATTTCAAGCATTTTCAAATTGAATGGGACCTATTCTAAAAATTTACCTATGAAATTTTGAATTCTGTCTGCGCAAAACTTTAATGTTTTGCTCCAAAATGTATTTAAAGCTAGCATGAAGGAATTCCTTTACTGTATACAGTGAAGGAATTCCTTTACGGAAATCGAACCGTGAGGGAATTCCTTTACGTAAGGGGAATTACGACCTTTCCGAACTGAAATACGGCCTTGTGGCTCTCAACCCTCGATATATTATTCCTCTTTCGTGTAAAATCTGAGACGTTGTCTTTTTTTAAGACAATTCTTGTTTGACTAAGTTAAACCCGCGCCTGGTTAAACCCAAGAAAATTACACGCAAAGATTGTAAAGTTTTTTCTAGGACACCCTGTCAGTGGCGTAGCTAGGGTGTCTGGCGCCCAGGGCAAGAATTGAAATTGGCGCCCCCCCTCCCGCGGGGAAAAAACCTCCCCCCCCCCGGGACCCCCCCCCCCCCAAAAAAAAAATGCAAACAGGTTTGAAAAACTTCTCTTTTTTGGCAAAAAGGAGTAATTTCTGCTATAATTTGTCTAAAAAAAATTTAGCGCGCAAAAAAATTGCGTTTTTTGGCAATAATATATGCTTATTTAAGCTTAAAAAACACTGAAATTGTAAGGGCGCGCGGAGCGCGCAAAAAATTTAGGCAAAAATTTGCTAATTGCTAATAATAAGGAAAGCCCCGGTGGGGGTCGAGGGGGCGAAGCCCGTGAAGCTACAGGGTTTTACTGCATTTCATGCTTTTTTGTGGGGTTATATGAAA
>JXSR01S027036.1:130302-143829 GCA_000969725.1 Ophiothrix spiculata | reverse complement strand
TTTTTTCGACTCTTTGAAAAAACTAACGCGCACACTAAAACTAACGCGCGCGGGAGCTTTGAGACAAACAATTAATTTTATTTAGCCTTAGTTGATATGTTTTCTTTCATCTAAGCTATAGTATTAAAGGTGTAGGTTCCGATCACAATCTCATCCCCCTGGGCTCAATTGGAAGTAGTATATTTTTTGATACCATATCAAAGCCCATATTTTTATGATTCTAAATCCAAAATTTCACCTCCAAATTCTTTATACTTTTGGAGATATACGTGTAGCATAAAATGTAAAATTATTGGTATACCTATTTTCTATTTCTTTTGTATTTTCATAACAGCCTCATCCCCAGAGTTGCATACTTTCTTTTGCCTCTCAAGAGAAAACAAGAAGTAATCTGAGGTTAAAATTTCACATTATGCATTTCAGAGGTCAAGGTCAATCAGTTAAAAGTAAATTACACACATGCTAAGATAGGAACCTGCACCTTATATAGCTTACACATACTTTTTGTTTACTTTTAATTTTTTTAATTGTTCTTAGCTGTGGGATTTCTGTACAATTTAATTGATCTTTCAGAGAGCAAGGAGTGACTTTGTGGAGCATTTGGATGAGAGATTAGGACAGCTGTTAGATGGATTCATGGAAGAAATCAAAATGTCTGAAAATGATCGTGTCAAAACTACCAAACAGAAGAAAGGGTGAGATTGTTTTTGTAAAAATGGGAGTTTCTCCCCAGATTTCAACCCAAACCTCCCAAAACCTGACTGAACGTCCACTATGATCAGCCACTTTGATTAAGTACTCATATATCATCGCCAGGATGTAAAGGTGCCATAAGTGACAGTTGTCATTGTACAGGTGATGCCATTTTGTGTCCAAAAATCCAATGTATTCTGGTTAGTTTTTTTGCATCTTATATCTTTCATAATTTACGTAAATCTGGCCAGACTTACGAATGCACTAATTGCTTAAGATGCATGCCATAAAATATACATGTGTTGAACTCATATTTTTTCCAGAATTCAACTTCAGACACTCTTGCATCTTGGTGACGATATATCCCAATATTTGGACTAGTAAAAGTTGATTATCTGGAATCGTGGGCCATTCTGGGATGTGTCAAAAGCACCAGTAACTTATGAAGGGTTTTAAAAGACCACCCCATAAAAATCATACAACTGACCTGGATTTATCAGATTCGGATATGCTGTATGATTCAGAACACTGATCACTTAACGGTTGCATCAGCTTTGATAAAATAATTGGAGTCATGCACGCAAGTCTAAGTTGAGAAGAGGAGTAATGATAATGCCCTTTTAAGATGCTTATACTCTGGTGTCATACAACATTTTTTCCAATTAAACCTTGTAGTTGTGAAGACTAAATACCCCATTGTTTATTTGGATATTGTGAATAGCAATATGAGAGCTAATAAAAGTGCTGATTTTGTTTCAGACGCAACACATTGCAAGACAAAGTTTTTGTGCCTCGAGAATCTCTCTTGACGTAAGTATGAATGACTGTAATGGTGCGTTTACACTGTGACGACTTGTTTCGACGGAGGGTAACGTATTTGCAACTGAAAAGTTGTAACTGAAAACGACTGATAGTAACGATAGTGTGCGTGGCTAGCAGCGTGTGTGAGCGTTAACTGACTTTAACTAACAATGACGGGCGTAAAATTCAAAACTGCAATACGCAGGTCTACGTTGCTTGTCGTTACCCCAATTTGTCACACTGTAAATGCACCTTTAAGGTTACAGATTAGAATCCCAGGTTTAAAATTAAGACTCACATTACGTAAAGTTACATAAATTTGTTGCCAGCTGTATTGATCAAATATGAAGTGTTAAAAAATTTAAATTTTTTCTCATAACTTTTCAAACTGCTTGCATATTCATTGTGTCCCTGATTCCCTTTATTTTTTATAAGTTACAGTTGAAAATGGACGAAGAAGAAATGTCAGTAAAATTGCTCTCAGCCTGTAATAGCAATTTTGTTTCAGATAAAAATTCACACTGCCTTTTCTTTTTTTTTTATCATAATTGGAGAGAAACTGAAATTGATAAACTATTCTTATCACATGCTTTATCAATTAATGTGGAAGTAAAAGTACAAATACCGTGGATTGCAAATAATATAATCTTAAAACAATTTGTACTTTGTCCTGTACTTTGAAACTCGAGTGCCTCATGGGGGAGGGGGGGGTCAATTTTTTCACTGGCACTCTTGAAAACAATAAGTGTTTCCTATATTTAGACAATAAGGACATATGAGAATAGCCATACAGTTGCAAGTGCTGTGAACAATTAAAAGCAAAATCAACGTACTCACAAGTAGGCCTAGGACTTAAACCTGGCTTACCGAATACCCGAACTGGACAATTAAATCATCAAATTTTCAACAAAACATTTTATATTCAAAAATTTATGATAAAATCATCATCTGGTCGAAGTAAACATGATAAATCACGACCACAATCGGCGAAAAATCCAATTTTTCCATGTAATTGAGACATCGTATGGTCGTAGTAGACCCGTCAAACTTCCCGTTCTAATATGGTAAATGCTCAATTATCAATATGGACGGGTACCCGGGTACTCGACCGGAAATAAGTTGGGTTTTCCCGGGTATCAAATTACCCAGAAAGTTCCAGGCCTTCTCACAAGTGACTGTGTCTAGTCTAAATGGGGATCCTTACTAAAAAAATGAAGTGTACATGATTTTTTTTTAGAATTCTACTCCTATTTAGTAAAAGTGATAGCTATTGGCAAAGAGAAACTTCCTTCCTTTATTTGTTAAAATTTGCAGAAAGTTAATTTGATTACTTGGATTTTAATAACACATCATAGAGTGTGCACACTGTTAAATCTATTTCCCCCACTGCAACCTTGGTGTATTTACATTATAATTAATTGGTTTGATTATCTAATCTATGTTTTTCTACATGCTATATTAAAAAGGTTGTAGTACTAATGCCTAGCTAGTTTGTTTGTTTGTTTGTTTTGCGTTGTGGCTGCTTGATATTTGTCATGAGGCCTGCATGAGATGATTTTCCAATGAGTGATGCTTGCAAATTGCAAGAAACCTTGCTCTTCCTTTCCTGGGAAGACACCAATCTTACTGTTTATTTTTTTTCTTTATTTAAAGGAGCATAGTCCGATTGCTTCAACTTTTTTACAAACTTTACAAAATTTTGGTACCAAAATATTGCTCATAATTTTCTCATAATCCATGTGAAATTTCACAGATCAGCTAGCATTCATTGTGGAGATATGAAAATGTGTCTTATTATGGTAACCATAATTAATTTTACACAGTAACATATAGGCATCTCTGAAATACAAATCAAATTGCCAATAAAATCAAAGCGGTTTGACTGATTGAGCTGAAATTTGGACTTCTTTCAGGGTTGTCTTGTGTACAAGGGTTTAGCCAGAGAGCCGTCCAACTGTCATTTGGACGGCTGATCACGAAAATGGACGCCCTGTAAAATGCAAAGGCCGTCCATTAAAGCGTCCAAAAATGCATTTTACGATATGAAATTCAATGTTGAATGTTAGAATTTATCTTCAATAATCATCATCATCACAAAATCTGATCAATTTATGTACTTTGTGGACTTCAAAAATGGGCTTTTATACAGCGTTATGTCTCCGTTCGTTTGCCGAAAGGTAGCCAATTTGGTATTACTTAATCATCGTCATCTTTGTCAAGTATGAATATTAATCATGCTGACGTCACGATGTCTTAAATAAAGTCGGCCTGTTCGCCTGCCCGCGAATTTGGACGTCCTTCTTTAAAATCCTGGCCAAACCCTTGCTTGTGTATGACACTGAAAAATACATTTTGAACAATCGAACCATTTGCTTGTACAACAAGAGTGACTAATTGGTATTAAGCATTATGGAAACTTTTTTTAAAGATTCGTTAACGAATAAACATGATACCTTCTGTTTCGCTATTCCGTGGATTTTTTCAGCTTTGTGCTCACTTAACTAGAGTGTTTTGCCTTTTTTTTAAAAAAAGCAGAGTAATTTAGATAAGTAACCTTTTTAAAATATAATTAGGTGGGCCAATTCCATGAAATCAAAGCAATTTGGGTAAAAAACTTAACAAAATGATGTAGGTTTAGGTGTGTTTGTTCATAATTGGTTATGGTGATAGTATGGTTTCATGCATAAATAAATATGTGATTGCTGTGATTTTGTTTTTGTATTATGCAGGCAGCTTCTTGTAGACAAAAATATCCAAACTATCTACAATATTTTTGTAGCGATTCTGATAGTATTCATGCTGCAGACCATGGTTTATGAATTAATAGAGACAGGAAGGTAAGACACAGTGCTTATCAAAAGTCATCAGAGGAGGGTGGTCATGGCAACTATACTGGTTGCCGGCTCTTGCATACCTGCCAACTGTCCCGATTTTATCGGGATCGTCCCGATTTACAACTCTCAAAATGGCCAAAAATCGGGATGTCCTGATTTTGAGATATTGAAAGAAATAAAAATACAACGAAAAGTCGCCAATATTTATGGTCTTGTGGCATATATTTGGGCCAGAATCTCAAAAAAGCTGTTAATTAACACAAGGAAAGTCGCAAGCGGACATGTATTCAATAAATATTTGTGCTCTTGGAACATATATTTGAGCCAAAATCTTACAAAAGTCGCCACCATTCTTCTTCTATTTTATTGGTGGTTCCCAGCTTCTTACATTGACTTCAAAACACTCAACACTTTTTAAAAAATCTTCTATGACACCTTAGAATTGAAAACGGGTAGGTAATTCCCAATTAATTAAGTTGCACCAACTGGCGACTGTAATGCCTCTGTAAAGGGTTGGAATCAATGTGCTTGCACCAAGAGAATTAATTGTGTGAGTTGAATAATATAGGTAAATGAGGAGGGTAGATGATACCCCCCTCAAAAAAATAGTAAGAATGCTAAAATTGATTAAATTATTATAATTTCATAACCCATCATATATAATGAAATCAACCAACTGTGACCTACCGTAGGGTCAGTAGGTCAATTTTAAAATGTACATTCCAATACAAATGTATAGTAATATTGGATACAAAAAGCCATTTATCTCGTAAACGGAACAAGTTTTTAATTTTAGTCAAAAATTCAAGTTATTGTGTTTTTTCTCCTTTACAACCAAATCAACTTTTAAAAACGGACCCCCAGGGGTAGAGTGAACCCTAGCTGGTCCCCATGAGCAGGACTTGGGCCCTTACAGGGGGTCATAATGTCAAACACTTTGTTTATTTTTGGACACATACAGCATTTTGCTGTTAGTTTACCTATTGAAATGGTCTCACCTGTGGTGTTGGATGTGCAGAAGTTCTCTAACTAGTGAGTGGGGCTTTACCCCTCAACCCCCATGAGGGGCCCATCAGTGCCCTTAAGGGGCCCCTGAACCAGGCTGCCATGGCCCTCATCTACTTGAGTTGCAATAATAAATTACTAACTCCAGGAAGTATGTACATGCTCACTTTCATTACAATACATAGCTATGGGTTTTTTCAACCCTTAATACATCATTTGAAAATATGAAAATAATGTTTCCTTGGCTTTTAATTTGTTGAAATCTCTACAACTTCAAAGCGCCCCCTTGAACCCCAGCTAGGGCCCCAGCCCCCTGGACCTCCGGCGAACGCCTCGCGCGTCGCGCTATTTGTCCTGATTTTAGGTTTCACAATGTTGGCAGGTATGCTCTTGTTGTACGGTATCGTAGCCGATCCCTCCCCAGTTGCGTCATGTCCTTTACTGCCTCTGGTGTAAAGCTGTTGGGATTCGTGGAAAAATTCAACTTCCGGGATGATCACTAATATTATTTTCGTCATCGGTAAAACAGTATGATAACATATATTAAAAGTGGGGTTCACGCGTGAACCCCAGCAGATTTAGAATAACATAATTATGTTGATTACTATAAGAACACTTTGTAATTTTTTGAGGAAAGGTAAAAATATGATCTTTGTAATTATTTTCTTCCAATACGTGAGTCACGTGACCCAATAGAAATACACGTAAATCGTACCCTAAATTTGCGTTTTAGAAATCCCTCGTCCCTAAATCTAGTGGTCGTGGATGCTATTTATCGTGTCCTATGCCGCCTGTCAAAAGTAAGGATTGACTATAGAGGGCGATACAACTTATCAAAAGTAAGGATTGACCATAGAGGGCGATAGAAAGAATTAAAAAATTGAAAAGCAGTGCTTTCTGCCATCTTGTTGTCGCTCATGGAGCAGAGTTATTTTTCCTTCGAATATGTTTGAACAGGGGCGTCGGAAGGAAAATAAAAGTGGTGCAGCCCCTTAAATAAGGAAATAACTAAGCCCCAGAAGACAACAGTTGCTACAAACGAATTTGTACAGTGCTATGCTGTGGTTATCTATGCTAGGCCTATAATAAAATGCATCAAATCAGGCAGGATGCGTAAATCTTCATTTGGCAAATATACAGTGTGTACATTTTGTTTCATGCGCAAACTGTGTCTGCGTTTAAAGCGGTGTCTATTGCGACTTGCTCTGATCAAAGTACAGCAATTTTTCCCGCTGATCTGTTTCAAAGACAAAGTGTTGACACGCGGAGCTTTAAAATGCTCGTGATGCGATAACTCATACTCCATGAGCGACAATCCAAGATGGCCGTCCTCTTATAGGATTTACAGTGTGGATGAATCAGAATGATTCTCCTGTACATGTACATTTCTTTATGGAGATATCAGACTGCATGTATCACCTTTAGTTTAATGGTATTGTCAGCAATGGTACCCTAAACATTGGTGTACCTGGTGTAGCCAGGGGGGTATGAAAGGGGCGTGCGCAGCCCGGGGGTCTATAAGAAAAATGGAAAAAAGAAATAAAAACAATAGGAAAACAACGAAAAAAATAGAGGCAGGTACCCTTGGAGACCCCTAGACCTGCTGCCATTTTGGACTAAGATTTGTTGCGCACCCCGGGGAATGCAATCCTGGATACGCACCTGCCAAACTAGGGATAAACGAGTTCACTTAGGTTCAGGTCAAATCAACTCAAGATTCAGATGTTTGTAGAGCAGTGTTCCCTCTTAAGGTTTTTGAGTTTGCGCCAATTGGACCAAAGTCGAAGAGATGCTTGCATGCTTGCGCAAAAATCGCAAGCTTAGGCTGAAAATTACCATATGAAGCAAGAAAACGCATCTTTCTTACACATTTTCAGAAACCCGTTGCGCAAATTGTCACGGCTCCTGCGTCAATGGTGCGCCATATGGCCTTAGCAGGAATACTGGTGTAGAGGCAAAGTGGGCAATAATGGACACAAAGCATTTGACCATGTTTTCCTTGTTGTGCAATGTGACAAATTCCAAAGCATGATCAACAATATTTCAAATTCCCCCAAATTGCAAGAATAAAAATGATGCCACATCTTATATCTACCTTCTAAAATTACTCTAAATCTATGGGGTTGACAAAATGATATTTTTTTTTGTTGGTCGGTTTCTGAATTTATGTTGTAACCCATGATAAGTATACTTTCTTGTAGAAAGAAATGTGAAATTTACTGCAGATCAATCAATCAATCAACCAATTTACAAGTACTTGCATGACATGCATGCATGATACCCCACGAAGGAGTCTATTCGTATAGGGGACCAACGGCTTTACTTGACTTCTGAAGCACGGAGCAATTAGAGTAAAGTTTCTTGCCCAAGGAAACAAGGAGACGAAAACCGCCCGGCCCGGGGCTCGAACCCATAACCTCGGTGTTGCGAGACCCGTGCTCTAACCGCTCGGCCACGCTCCCCTCTCAAAGTACTTCACTTTTTTCTGTTACTATCAGCTTCCAGGCAATATTTAAAACATACACAAACCACTTCAATGTACTAATGCAAATGATAATTTTTGAGATATGCTTGGGCCAATTAAACAATTGGGAATAAATATATATTTATTGTGATTTTCTTGTTGAGACTCGGACTGTCTTGATATCTGATGCAGACTTATTCTAACAAATTTAAACAGCCCTAAACCAAGACTAGTGAAGGATATTTATTTTCTTTTTCAGCTTCCAGTTTGATTACAAATTGATCCGTTGGTGTTTTGGGAAATTCCCAGTAGTCATGTGGACGTGGTGTATGATGATGCTGTACACCATGGTCATCATATTCGCAACATTCCAATACTGGGCCAGACACAGATACCACCTTCAAAGGAAAGTTCCTGACCTTGCCTGGCTCGTGCTCTACATATGCGGTCAGGTGTTGTTTCTTCTATACCCTGTCCATGTTGTGGTGATCAACAACTTGCCACCAGCTTCAGCCATAGTGGTTGTTGCTGAGCAGATTAGGCTAATGATGAAGACACATTCTTTTGTGAGGGAAAATGTACCCAGAGCGCGCAGATGGAAACCTCCAGCAGGTGAGCATTAAAGGAGCATGGACAGATCTTCATGTTTCGGGTTTCCTGAAACCTCTTTGTTTCTTGTCACTAACAAAAGGTTTCAGTTTCAATTTTCAAGATTGATTGAGACATAGACAGATCTTCCTGTTTCGGGTTTCCTGAAACCTCTTGTTTCTTGTCACTAACAAGAGGCTTCAGTTTCAATTTCCAATTAAAATGGTCCAACCATTTTGATTTGATAGGTAAGCTTATATTTCTGAGTCTGCCTATACTTTGATGTGTAGTTTGATTATGGTATCCACAGATGTATTTTCACTTTTATTTCAAAATAAAAAGGGGAAAAAGAGAAAAATATGAAAAGATTTGGACACCAAAAATTTCAAAAATTTTCACAAAATAGTTGAGGCATTCGGACCGTGTGCCTTTATCAGTGGTTTAATTTATTTCAAAATAAAAAGGGAAAAAAAGAGAAAATATGAAAAGATTTGGACACCAAAATTTCAAAATTTTTCACAAAATGGTTGGGGCATTCGTACCATGTGCTTTTATCAGTGGTTTAATTTATTTCAAAATAAAAAGGGGAAAAAGAGAAAAATATGAACAAGATTTGGACACAAAAATTTCAAAATTTTTCGCAAAATGGTTGAGACATTCGGACCATGTGCCTTTATCAGTGGTTTAATTCATTTCAAAATAAAAAGGGAAAAAGAGAAAAATATGAACAAGATTTGGACACCAAAATTTCAAAATTTTTCACAAAATGGTTGAGGCTTTCGTACCATGTGCATTTATCAGTTGTTTATTTATTTCAAAATAAAAAGGGGAAAAAAGTGAAAAGTATGAACAAGATTTGAACGTGCCCAAAATTTCAAAATTTTTCACAAAATGGTTGAGGCATTCGGACCACGTGCCTTTATCAGTAGTTTAATTTGTTTCAAAATAAAAAGGGAAAAAAGAGAAAAATATGAACAAGGTGTGGACACCCAAATTTCAATTTTTTTAACAAAATGGTTGAGGCATTCGGACCATGTGCCTTTATCAGTGGTTTAATTTATCTCAACAAAACACAGGAGAATGGAAGGGGCAGATTGAATCACAAAACTGAAGAAATACCATTTGAAGAAAGGTTTTTAAATTTTTTTTGACACTTTCAAATTCTAAATTCTACATTCTGTCGATGCATTTATTCATTATTAGTACTTAAAGTCGCGTGAAGAAAACTTTTCACTTTTACGCATCTGGTGCGCCGAGGTTAAAGTTCACACGCAACTCACGTGATACTTGTGAGCTCGCATGAGTTGTCTGTTCTGTTGCTGCGTGACTTGATGATCGATTTGATTGGTTTGTTGTTCGCACACGGTGCAATTTGGTCCCGCCCAGAATGAAAAGGTTTGTTTCAGATGACTATAGAAATTGCTTCATAGGATAATGATGATAAGTAATACCCTGATTTAAAAATAAATGTTTTTTTAGATTTAAGTATCATAGGAATTTTTTGATTTGGATATGCATTTAAAGGAACAGTTTAATGTTAGGCCTAGTTATTATTACCCCTCCCACATAGTGCACTTTTAAAACATCTGCTGCATCCAAGCTGTGCACTGATTTGCATTTCCAACAAAATGTGACCTTCCATTATGAATCTTCAGTAAGGTTGACAATTTCATGTTGAACTACAGTACAAAATTCACACCCACAAGGCTTAGGGGTACACCATTAGATTTCCAGGGGGGGGGGGGAAGCAGGAAGTTTTTTGAAAAAAAAATGCCCCCTCCCCAGGCAGAAGAACCCCCCCCTCCCGAACATGGAATTGCCAGATAAACAGTAATTTGAAATTTCCAGGGGAAAAATTTGCTCCCGAATGGGGCGTGAAAAAAAAAAAAACCCGAACCCAACTTCTTGCTCCCCCCTGAAATCTAATGGTGCGTCCCTTATTCTGACAACATTGTGATTTTGTGCAGATTTGAAATGTCCATGCCTTTTTTCAACTCCCAAACAAAATATCAGCTTTCATGGCAGCTCCAAAACATCCGAAAACCAACATTTTCTTACAGGGACTAGCCTAGATTACACTTATTGAAAACTTATGGAAATGCTTAAATAAAGCTTAAAAGGGTAGTAAAATCCAAATAGTACAACAATTTACACAGAAATGGCTCAAATTGAAAGAGAATTAAAACATACACAAATATATCATTCTTTGATTTCGGTGTGACTACAGTGTGTATCAAAATGATTAGTACTCAACTTTATGATTTTTGTACACAAAATCTAGAAATGTTGGCATTACTTTATTCACTGCTTTAAAAAGAACAATTCAATAGCTTCCATTTAAAAAAAGAATTTTGAAAATTGATGCACGCAATCGGATTTTACAGTGCTTTGAAGAAATTGTTTTTTTTTAAAAACTCGCCATGTGTAATAAATAGCTTATGCTAAGGCGTGGTATCCAAAATTGTAATTGTTTAGCTTGTGATAAGTCAGGTGGAAAAGCCCAAGACATTTGAAGTAAAATTGTTTCTTATAGCATCTAAGCCATAGGAAACGGGCAGAATTAATGTTGTGTTGTGTCTTTTCCTAGGCAATTTTTAAAATGAATCGAGTTTCGTCTAAGTGCATGATATATTGCCAATTTGCCACATCAGAAAGTTATCGTTAAATGGCATATTAATAGACATCTGAAGCATGCAATAGGCATCACCAAGAACGATTGCAAATAAATATCAATAAATATTTTAATAGATTTAAGCATTTCTGAAAATCTTGTCTTTAAAATGGAAAATATTACCCATCTTTATTTTAAAAAATGATGTATCTTTATACATTTTTTTCGCAACATAAATCAGTTCATGGCAGAAATGCGGTAACATTTTCCCTTAAAGGGACATTGGACAACATTTTTTTTGTGGATGATTTACACTTCCTATGTTAGCAAATAACAGTCAACTACCAGATATTAGGAAAATTTTGATCAAAACCTTCAAAAATTTGAATTTTGTTGATTTTGGGTATGAGGCTGTTCTCTAAACGTATCTATTGATGCTGTACAACGAGAAAGAGCCAAAGATTTGTTTGTAAAATATTCCTTTCACATCATAGATTGCATATAAACCAAAAGAAATTTTGAAACTTCATTAGATCTCCTGAAAAGGCCAATTCTAAAAAAATAACTATAGAGGGCAGTATTTATTGTTGTCCACAACGATGATTAAAAATAAGAGAATATCTAAATATTTTGATATGTAGGGTTTGAATTTGACAATGAAACTTTGCATGCTTTCCTTACTACCACTAATACTTCAAATGATGCAAAAATCTCAACATGTGTGGGGACAAGTTTTGGGATGATGCTGAACTTGTCCAATGCCCTTTAAAGTATTTAGTACGATCATTGAGTTCTTTCTTCGTGTCATGAGAGGTCAAACAGGACTTTCAACATTAGCATAAATTGGCAATTTTATAAGTAACATTTTATTTTAAGGCAGGAAATATAAAATAAAATCTTATCAAATCCGTGGCGAGTTTTCAAAACTGGTGTATTTACATAATCCTCCCGTTCTTTTTGCAAATTTAAGGCAAAGAAATGTACTATCAATTAAGATAATTCTGAATTTCAAAATGGAATGGAATGTATTTTTAAAGATTTATTCATTCTGAGTATTAATCATTTTGGTACACCTTGTATTCTGTGTTTTCCAAATTCGAAATGTGTACTTGAGATGGATTTACCATACGCAGATGGCAGATAAAAGATCAATCAAAGCTCCTAGAGATAATTTAATACATATTAAAAGAGAAACAATTTCATCCAAAATAATTTATTTGCCCATCACAGGCGTAGAAACAAGATGTTTTAACTAGAAAACACTGTTTTCACACCATTTATTGCTGCCATCGGAAAAAATTAAAGTAGATAAATTAAGAATTGCAATTTTCTCCAATATTCCTCAAAATCATGGAAAACTACTTGTACAAGTTCTATCGATTCATGTAAAAAATATGTAGGTAAAAAATTAGTGGGAAGAATTTAGGCCAGTCCCTTTAATGTAGTCACACTGGAAATGTGCTTATATAGAAACATGCATTATCTCAGTTTCCAGTTTTCTAACCTGTCATGGTTTCAACAATTATATCTTCTTCTGGCTATCATATTTACAGGAAGACAAACTTGACCTGGGGCCCGGGGAGGGCACTCACACATATTGGTGATACGGGTATGTGCCGCTTTGGAGATCCTCTTTATCACGGCTGATCGCCGTTCTATAGCTCTAAATTTTCGTGAAAATGTCGTTCTCAAGACTCTCGAACAAAGCCGTCACTCTCTTTACGCTCCCTTCCTGTTACGGTTTTTCATTAGCAGTGTTTTTAGGGTCTAACTTAACGCTGATTTTCAACAAAAAGGATGTGTTTTTAACAAAAACACAAATGTCCGCATATTAAATGGTGTGTTTTACCTATACTCTTGACCAATACAGTTCTGGAGACTCTACTTTTGCACTGAACATCAGTTCCCAAGACCCTACATTTTCCTCGATTAAAGAGTTCTCAAGACCCCTACTTTCTGCATGGCTTGTCAGTTCCTTACCCTCCAAAATTTGTGCTGCCCTGTCAAAAAATAAAGTGAGTGCACCCCCGGGACCCGGGGCTGATAACTGTAGATTTGTGGTGGATTGTCACATATTGGCTGGTAATATGTGACCATGAAACAATCCATTTCCTGGAAAGTTGTATTTAGGGGCGCACCATTTGATTCTCAGGGGGGGGCATGGAAGTTTTTTGGAAAAAAAAAAACTTCGCCGCCGAATGCGGCGAAAAAAAAAATCTTGACCCGAAGATGAGTAAGAAAAAAACAACTTTACCTGACTACTTCAAATTAAAGAAAAACATAAAAAATGTAATAAAAAAAACTTTGCCGCCGAAGGCGACCAAAAAAAAAAATGTTGCCGCCTTCGGCAGCTAAAAAAAAAAACTTGACTCGACCCCAACTTCCATGCCCCCCCCCTGAAAATCAAATGGTGCGCCCCTTAGCTATTACTAAAAGTCATGGGTTTGCATTTTTGGAAGTGTCAACAAATACATTTGCCATTTGGTAATCATATGATCATTTAATTTGTTATATTTATATAATTGTATTAA
>JXSR01S027036.1:66507-83064 GCA_000969725.1 Ophiothrix spiculata | reverse complement strand
ATTTATGGTACGTTTTATTTTAATACCCAGACGATAATCGATGATAATAATAACACAAACTGGGAATCGCTGAAATAACTGTATGAGACTATTGCAAACCAGCAACACCGGCGATGCGTGTTTATTTGTTTTTAAATTGACTTAAATGTTAACACAACAAACAAAACAAAACAAACAGCAATAACAACAACAACAACAACAAACTTAATTCCAGCGGTATTATGTTAGACACATGAAGTTGGACACGTATTGTTTTAATCATAAGGGGGGCAACTTCCAATTATAGTCACAACATAAGCAATAGTTATCATGTGTCATGGGTTTGAATCCGATTGCTGCTTTATGTTAAATCAAAACAAAAATACAGGTTTTACATAATTTTACAAAGTTAAGTATTATCAAAGTGAAAAACAGCGATGCTTGCAAAAAGGACATTTCTAAACATTTTCGAAAAACTATAATGTTGCGCCAATTTTCCTGGCTCCAGGGCTAATTGCGCACCATACACGGAACACTACTCCAGGAAGCAAAAAGGGCGAATGATCATAAACCTTGAGACGTATCACAACATGATCTATATGGGACCAAAATACTTCCGCGCACTAAGGACAATTGAATACGCCAGAATAAAGAACATCCCAACTCCAATAGCTCCCTTCTGTTATTTATATTTATAAATATAAATGCATACACATTTCTGAAGATGCTTTCACATCACTAAAATAGCATTTCCATGTCAATATCCTAATCATGTTGTCACATTTGACCTTGTAATTGACTTGTTTAGACATTGTTAGATAATTGTTATAGTACATAGTTGCTATATATAAACAGCCATTACAAGAAAATCCCTCTGTAACTATATGCTAGGAAAATTATCTAACAATGTCTAACAAAGTCAACTACAAGGACTCAAATGTGACACTATGATTGGGATAAAGACATGGAAATGCTTTCTAGTGATTTGAAAGCATTTTTAGAGATTTATATGCATTTATATTTTCATAACTTAACAGAAGGGAGCTATTGGAGTTGGGATGTTCTTATTCTGGCGTATTCAATTTCGTTATTAATGTACGTCACCAGAGATAAATATTAGTTCTATAGATACCATAAAATGTTTGGTTTATTGTAGAATACACCTAAAAAATATCTATCGAATGTTCTGCATTTTTAATTATGCCAATTCAGTGTGATATATAGTTTTAGCAATTGATTCTTTTCTTTATTATGTTTGTTGCAGAGGTACATTTTGGAGAGCTCTGATTAATGAATCCATACAGAAAGACTGCACCATTCATGTGAAATCAGTAATCTGGTATCATTATTATTATTTATTTAATAAAAGGCCCATCGTTCAATTTTTAACTTTAGTTTTCAGTTTAATTAAATACTGTTAAAGAGGTGTCAATCGAATTTCAATTTCTAAAAGTGTTTTTGAATTTGCATAAAATTGATACAATAAACAGTGATAAAGAAGATGTTGCATTTAAGAAAAATGCAGTTACGACAAACAAAAAATAATTTATTTTGATTTTTTTAATCTTTTGCTTTGTAAACTTATCAAATCCACTGTACATCATAAGTAGGACTGCATCACTATATGAAGCACAAGAGGGTATTCTACCATTCGCTTAAAAAGTAAGTTTTGATAAATTGATATGCTTTGTTCTTATAACTGACTTTGCTGTAATGATGACTACTTATTGCATTTCTTTTACATACGTAAACACACTTGCTATAGAAACGAATGGAAACATTAATATAATGTATATAAATTGTATGTTGAGGTGGCATTAATTAACATTCTCAAATTAGTGAATGCATGAAACGATTACAGAAAAAATCAATGTCTTCGCTTATTTTCCAGTACTTCCAAACCTATTGTTGTTGCTGTTGTTGTTGTTGTTGTTGTTGTTGTTGCTATCGCTGTTGTTGTTGCTGCTGTTGTATCAAACACATTAACGGTATTGGAGGGCTCTACAGAATGTCTGTACAGATGAATCGCCTACTATTTCTGCACGTCTTGTTTGCATTTGTTTTAACTCTTGGAACAGGTAAATAAGTGGTTTTATACTGTATATTCTAATCACAATAATATATATATATAAACATTAACCAAAAAGAAAGTATAGTTTATTATTTTTATCCAAGAACTATTTTGTCTGAACATTTTGATACCTTACTTAATGCCGTGGTATTAATTAGAAACGTTGCAAGGCAAAAAGGTCGAAATTTTATCAGTTTCAATTGTTACACTTTTACGTATAGCCATAGACTACCGATTGAAATGAAACAAAATTCAACCTTTACAGCTGTTTACATACCTGTTAAACCTAAGAAAAGTACCTGCAGAAATTGTAAGGTTATTTCTGGGACACCCTTGACAAAAATGTACCTCACAATTAAGTCTTATAATGCTCTTAAATTTTCAGCTCAGTTAATTAAAAGAGTATAGATCTGTGGTAAAAATACAGTTGCATTCTATAGTACTATTAAAACCTAAGTACCCGTTTAAGTACTGACGCAAAGTGAATCTTTAATTCTGCTGTTCTTCGAGAATATTGTTGCGGGGTATTTCTTGTTCACTGCAAGATCTTACCCACTTATACAAGACAAAACATAGCAATATTTGTCATACATGAAGAGAATAGAATGTATAGATTATACATTAGCCTTGACTAAAGATTTCACTCACAGTATACATTTGTACTCTTTAAAAAGGCGATAAGAACATTTTAAAAATGTTTACATTTGAACAACTTTTGTCAAAATGCTCCATTTTTTTCTAGTTCGAATCATCCGATATATTTCAAATGATAAGGCCAAAAAAATTTTGTTTGATTGCCCTTTCCGACCGACCCAAAAAATGGAAAAATCCTGGTCGCGGTTTTTTTTTTTTTTTGTGAGAACCAGAATTCGCAATTTTTGATGTTTTATGGGTGTAAGTCATTTACTTTCTCTAAATTGTTGTTTTAAACTGTCGAAAACATCGTAAACTTGAAATAAACCCCCGCATATCGTAGCTAAATTTGCCAAGCTGCGCTCCGTATCGTGTCTGAATGTGTCTGAAAGTAACTATGTTTCAACGGGCGATTCGTGCACATGTATGGTAAAAATTAACCAGGTAAAATATTGCAAAATAGAAATAATACATTTTTAGAAAACTAAATATTTTTATAACTTGTAAGCGTTAAAAAATAAAAATATAATAGAATATTTCGTATTAAGCATTTACTTCTGTTGCGCGATAAATATTTATGCATGAACCGATTGGTAGAATTCGTATAACAACATGGCGGCTTACGGGTATGCTGTATCGTATACGGCTGTCAAAGAAGCTACGATTCTTTGCAGTAAAGTATGCACTGTCGACCTCGAAGAGACATTTAAACGATTGTTTAAGAATTCGGGTGTTTCTGAGCGAGTCCTGATAGCTGAGATTGGTGTTTCGAAGGGCCCAAATGGACCATGGCAAACTGTGAATGAAAATGAATTTATACGTGTAATACACGACTTGCAATATCGCCATATCTTGTTCCATTAAAAAGAAAAAGAAAAAAAAAAAGAAAATCGACCTACCGACCAAAATTTTTTTGGAGGTGAAAGGGCAATCAAACAATTTTTTTTTTTGCCTAATGCAGACTTTCACTGTTTAGCAACAGTATTTATTCGTTAAAAGCACTTGACCGAAAAATTTCGTGTTAAAAGTTGCTGTTTCCATGGAGTATTTTATGTTACCGTTGCTATTGCTAGCATGGAAGTTTGATCATCATTTGTAATTCCTTCATAAATATCTTATATACAATCTGACAATACCAGAACAATATAGGATTATCTGAACTGCGTAATTTTTGGGGAAACAAATGCGTCAACTTTTTCGAAGAAAACAGTTAACGCCATTTTGAAAGAAAATCAATAGTCAGAACGAAAAAATAATTTAGAGACTCTTCTTCGTATGTATGCCAAATAATCCCGGGGGGGGGGGGGGGGTAGTCAAGTATAGTGCTGCAGGCATAGCGTGACCAAGAAAAAGGTGAATAAAGGTCAGATTATACTTTTTTTGAGCTACCAAACATTTGGTGCATCAAGTCTTTGTCATCTTATAATCTGATATATAGTTACAATGTATTTTCTATTAGTAACGGATGCTTGGTGATGAAAAATCAATACTCCACCAAATTTTCTTTGCTTGGTGATTTTCAACACCAATCATCCGTTATTGATTAGAAGATGCATTGGAATTAATGTAATAACAAAGACTTGTTGCACCAAATGTTTGATGGCTCAAAATAGTATGTTTTCACCTTTAGGGTTGTTTTTGAGGACAAAAGGTTGTATCAGGTGACACCTTTTAGGGTATCAAAAACAGCCATTTTAGCTCATTTTCAAGAAATAGGGTACTTTTTCAAACCCTAGTGTTTAACATGGTAACGGTAAATTCCCGATTTAGGGTGTGAATGGGTGAAAAAGGGTATATTTTGGCTTCAGAAACAATCATCCTTTAGGGGGTGTTTTAAAAATCTGTGGTCACGCTATGCCTGGCCTGCAACAGTATACTTGAGTGGGCCCCGGGCATAAAATGTGATGTTTTACCGAGTGTAAGTAGACTATGCAAAATGTAGTAGTGAACATGACATTCCAGCATTTCGTTCTTGAAAAAGCTTAAAAGAGCACCCCTTTAAGCAGCTGTGGATGATTCTGTGGAATGGATTCTGATTCATAGACAGCCGTGTTGTGCGCGATCTTTATGAAATGACACCTAAATTTTAACCCGTGTAATGCATGCATAATATCTTACCTGTCACTCATTTCATATTTTTAAAATTAAAGGAGCACCAAAATGCCCGAAATGCAGGGGTACAGCGAAATCCTATGTATGCAGCAATGAAGATGTCACTTACAAAAATGAATGCTGGTTTCGAAGAGATTTCTGCAAACGTGAACGTCAAGGAAGACCTGGTATTGAGATAAAGCATGAAGGTGAATGCAAGGAATCGTCATCATCCAGTGATCCCGATTCAAGCACGTGGATGCAGTAAGTATTTAATTTGTAGATAACTATAAAATGTAATTATAAGACACACAACATCATTAACACTAATATAATTCTAGTTCCACAACGACCATAACGTCTCATTATCATCAAAAAACTTACCATTTTTGCAAAAGACGTCGACACCGCCCAGAGATGAAAACTAGACCCTTTTCTATGCTTTTTATGGACGCGAGTGCGTAGCCTGTCGAGTGTTCCCGGGTATCAAACCAACGTTGATAAACCATTTTAATAATTATCATAACGTAAACGACCTACTTAAAGAGCATGGCCCGATTGGTTCAACTTTTTTTCAAACTTTTTGAGATTTTGGTACCAAAATGTTGCTCATATTTTTCTCATAACCCCTGTGAATTTTCTCAGCTTAATCATGTTCTGTTTTGGAGATTATGTGAAAATGTGTCTAATTATAAACCATAATTAATTTTACATAGTGGCGAATAGGCAGCTCCAAAACACAAAATATGCCATACAATAAAAACGGTTTGACCGATTTAGCTGAAATTTGGAACTTAAGGCTACGGTCCCTAAAAACGTCTATCTCGACTGAATGTCATGTTTACTGCACGTTTTTACCTACTTACACCTATCAGAATATCACAATTTTTAGCATACATATTGAATAGAGTCTCTAGTTTATACATGTAACTTTACTAGTGATTTAACGTCCATTATTAAGGTCAAAATGACGCCTAAAGACTACTTCGAAAAAGTTGACCCTTTTTCGCCGAAACCTCATAATTTCATGATGTTCGAACAATTCGACTGGTTTCAAATTCTGACATATTGTAGGCTTGATACTTCTTATTGAATTACAAACAATATTTTATAAATATGCTGAGTTGATTTTGAATGATAATGTAACAAACCCAGGTTGTTTTGCCCGAAAATCCGGACGTGAATTACGACTCTGAGTTTGCCGTGTTTGAGCTGTGAATTACCTGTTTTAAGTATCTACATTATCTACATTTTGTCTGATATACGCATTCGCATAATTTACTTACAAATTGAGCATTCCAATGAGGCAAAAATTTCAATTTTTATGTAAAAAAAAGAAAAATACGGCATTCTAATGTTTATGTTTTAGATTTTAGTTCACCATCTCAACGCTGCCTTGATAGCTCAGCGGTAGATCTCTCGCTTCGTAATGCATGACTAACCCCCGCCATAATCCATGGTTCGGGTCCCGCAAAGGCAGTGGAAACTATTTATCTTTTTATGATTGAAAAATAGTTAGGATTCACATTTTCCTGAGCATGTGGATTCCTCATACCCTTAAACCTCTTTAGTGGTCATCTTACGAAATTTTGAAAAATCGGATAAAGCTCTTTAAAGTGCATCTGAAACAACTTTACACAAAGCAAAAATATGGCCCATCTCATATTGTGACGACTCAGGGGTTACGACAAGCAACGGACACCGTTCAGATATCGTCGGCCATCGCAACCCTCAGTTCTGTGACGTTCTATGACGTTTGTAGTAGTCTATAGTGGCTTAGAGGTCGTCACCTTCCGCGACGACAAGTGTTCACAGTATGAGTTTGCCGCGCCGTATCCTCCTTGTCGTCTCAAATGAGAAATAAGTGACGCCACTGCAACCTAGTTTGTCTTTCTAAACTTTAACACGTCATTTACATTTTCTTTTGTTATTTTCAGTGTTGATTACGAGTACGGCATCTAGTCACAGAAGTTTGGAGAACACCAAATTCTCAAAAATAGAGTGTGAGCTGACACTTTAAAAGTTATAATAATAAAACATCACACGTTTTAAAACATTTGGAACGTTGTGCTTTTTTATTTTAAATATGTCTTATGACCTTCAGTTTCCTTTATCATAAAAAATTGACAACGCAAGACAATATTGTATTGTTCGATATGATACTTAAAGACGTGACTTAACATACTATTGCTGCCATTCCAATGTAGTAAGAAAGCATATAAAGTACTACAGGGTGTATGTTGCAATACTTTTGACCACTGCGTATACAGGGTGTCCCAGAAAAAAACCTTACAATTACATTTTATATATGAATTGAACTTTCAGATGCCGTTTGTTTCAATTAAATCGGTATAATTTGTACAAGAAAAGTTTTGTTTTATCAAATATTTGGGTGGGTGTTTGTCTGGTCCATATCATGATTTTAGCTAATCAAGGGAAAAAAGAAACTAAGTTACTCATCTATGAACACCTTATAGTTGCAAACACATATTTACGAATGGAATAGATATGGGTTACCGTGGAAAATTTATTATACCTGTCTTATTTTTTCATCAAATTTGTTCATTATTTTATTAGATAAAAGATAACATGCACATAATAAATTGATAAAATGTGTTACGTTTGAGTGAGTAAATCAAGGACATTTCTCATAGAACTTCGTCGTTCAGAGGAATCGAGAAATTGGACCAGAAGATTTTGCATTCAAATATTTGACAAAGCATAACTTCTGTTCTAGATTACTGATTGAAATGAAACAAACAATATCTTAAAGTTCAATTCATGGACTATAAAATGCAATGTTTATATACATTCTGACTGTTAAACCTGAGAAAATTACACGCAAAGATTGTAAGGTTTTTTTCTGGGACACCCTGTACACGCAGTGGTCAAAGGTATTGCAACATATCTTAAATCCTTGTGTTTGCAACTATAAGGTGTTCCTAGTTAAGTAAGTTGGTTTCTTTTTTGCTTTAACTGAGCAACATTATGTTACTCATGTTTATTGTGCCTTGCATGGAAAAGTGACCTAGCTTATTTTGCTCCAAAGACAATTTTTTTCTGCTGCACTGTCAAAATGTGGACGTTACAAGAAATAATTAATAACCGTCATAGACACGTTGTAGACTTGTGGGACAAACAATTCCTGGTTCTTCTCTGCATTTTAGTTGTTGCTGCCAAATGATTTTCAGAATGTGTAGACGTCCAACTTACAAGAAATTGCGCATAGTGGATGTAAACCGTGTTTATATATTGCATGGCTTTTCGACTAGTTTTTTATATAAGTGCAAATCAATCACAATAGTAACAGGAAAGAACCATGAAAATAACTACATAAATACCCTGTTACCTCGATCATAAGAACATGTTACCTTGATCATAAGAACATATTCGAATCTAGACATGGCAAACGATTACTGTTTTGAAAACACACAATATGAAAATACTTGCTGATCTGGTGAATAAAATATAACAGGTTAAAATGATGACCATTGCAATTTTACACCATATCAGGATTTGAAGTGAAGCTGAGGGGGTTCTTATGATCAAGATTATAGGGTATATCGTTATAACTTAAATTATTGACTATTTATATACCAACGTGTTTGCAGAAAGCAAATCATTTTTGAATTCGCCGCCAAAATTGCAATTCACCGATGTCGCAATAATTTTGACCAGTGTGTGTATAAAGCTGAATAGAACATATCAATATTGTTAGATAGCTATCTATGAAATATTCTTTCTACGGAAATGGTCCTTGTTTGTCTAGATTGGGAACTATCACAAGTGTCTAGCTAAACTGATGGCTTCAGCGAAATTCTATCGTATAAGGAGTCTTAAAAGATGACCCAGGAGAATCAATCCCGTGTGTGGCATAAGCTAAGAGCTGTAAGGCTGTATTGCTGGATAAATATATATGTTAAATAGCAGCAAACTTAATGTGGACATTTAAAACCCAGTTTTCATAAACTGAAGAATTATTCACTGTTACATTGTCCCTAATAATTGAACAAATGAGAGGTCTTACGATCTGCCACTTGGCTTATAGTAGTGATGTCAATTAGTGTAGAAAAATCCGTGCTGGCTTGAAATTAATGTTTAGATACTGTCACTTTAGACACTTCATTAAGGGGTTCAATAATGTTTAAAATAATTAAAAATGTTTAAAACTATTTAAAAAAAATTGCATTTCTTTAATATCGAGGGGGGTTCCTTTAAGTTTTTAATCATAAAACAAGTATATTACAGTTGATTGAATGTTCGTATATTTTCATAAATGAGCAGCTCCGTGTAAAAAATGGACCAGAGGTCACCGTTCAAACTCAAATTAATTGTACAAAAATGCATTTCGCGATGTGATTCACTCACTTTTAGGCAAAAAGTGAACAACTATTTTAAAGGAGATAGTTCCATTGTTCCATTTATGAAGGACACTTTTTGGAAACCACCTCTTGTACTTCACAGCAGTCGTTCAAAACCCCAGACAACTGCCCCGTCGGAGATCTCTCACTACTTTTGCAATCCCTGGATGACACAGGACGTCTCCGAAAAAGTGTCTCACATCATTACAACCGGTAGATTTTCGTGATCAAAATGATATATTTTTTGACTTTCAACAACGAAAGAATCATCTCGCAAAATCCATTTCAAAGTACACACTACCACACGTTCCCACGTGTTTTATGAATAATGATTGGAGCTGTACCGGTAACTACCGGCATAAACTATGGCTGGACATTGCAAAACACGCCGAAAATTTCTTTCGTCTTTTTGGATGGAATCAGTTAAAATAATTTTGCACCACTCTTTCATGTCATTAATCTAGTAAAATATTGTAGAAATAAGTACATTTAAAGGGTACGGGAGTAAGAACAGTTACTGTAGTTGCCATTATTTCCAGTACCTTACTGGTTTAACGTCAGTGGATGTGCCGTGTTGTTTATTCACCCTACTCCCGTTGTACATCTGAAACATCTTGTCAAATGGGTTCATTTGTTGAAATAGAACAAATGACCTCAAATTTGGCAGACTGAAAAGAAGTGAGACATGGGATTCTTTTGGACGCTTAGCTACTGTCAGGCACTGGTAGAAGAAAAATATTTAAAACAAATCAGTTTCTTAGTTTGTTTGTCATTTTTACAAGCCCGTAAATTCCCTATATTGACATTTGTCTAATTTACCCCTACTTGTAGCTCAAATAGGGCCAATGTTTTCGGACAAAATCTTTAATATCTCCGAACGACTTGACCCACAAATGTGATCTTGGTGTCATTTTACTTTGGAAACAGAGTACAATTCGAATGTGTCATGAACACAAATTGAATAAGAACTTTAATTTTCTCGTTGATATCCCTACTATAGTAGAATACCACGTATTCCATAAACGATAGTGGCTGGGGTGTTTGACTTAATGCGGAAACGTCAATGCTAATTTAATATAGAAAGAGTCGTTGGCTTACACTGGTCCCCGGCCTCTTATGTCTTCAACAACTCCACACTGACATAAGACGCAGGTATCCGCTAATGAATATAAGCACTTGATTGACCCGTGCCCTGAAGGCATTTGTTTTCCGCGTCAAACACACAACATGCGTGACGCATTGGTGATTGCGCGAATGCTTATAACGCGTTGTTAAATGCGGGGCGTCATGCAGAGGTCGCGCATGTAAACATCGCCATTTTGTCAACCTCTTCACCAAGGCCTTCCAATCACGAACGTTTGCCGTGTAGTTTGATAGGGCGAGTGAGCTGTCAAGTTGTGTAATTCTACTGGTCAAAATTTTGACTAATTTTGATCAGCCAATACCTGCGGTGATGGGCAGTCTGAACCATATAGTGAAGCGCCCACATCGAGGGTACCAGCGTATCGTCGGCTTAGCTCCGACCGCGCTGACACGCTACTATTATAGACATAGACAAATCCCACATGAATTTTAAGATACGGTCACAATGTTCGTACGATCAAAAGATTCGTACGAATCATTTAAGAATGAGGTTCGTACGACGTTCGCACGGCGTTCGCAAGAATAGGTATATTTTTTTTTACAAATATCTGACAAATGTTCATTTTTATGAAATTTCTTTTCAGGGCAATGTTAATAGATGTATTTCCCCTAGACGAAAATGAGTTTTGTTTTTAAAAAAGATTAAAAAATACCCGTACAACTGGTCGCAAACGCCTTACGAACAAGCTGCGATCAGTTTTTTTGACCGTTTCGTACGAACGTCGTACGAACGCCCCAAGAACATCGTACGATCAAAAGCAGTTCTTAAGTTCGCAGCCTGGTCATATACGCTACATAGTATTTACTTCTGAGATGTCAATGGGGAAATTTCGGATTTGAAAGAAAGCCTGAAAATATTAAATACTGCACTCTTAAAAAGAAAGGATCAAATTGATCCGATAAAGTATCAAATATAAGCTTACCCTTTTCCGGATCAATTTTGATCCAAATTCTCCTCAAATTTGATTCTTTTTGGATCAAAAAAGAGTGTGTTTGATCCGAAAAGGATCAAATTTGAGGAGAATTTGGATCAAAATTGATCTGGAAAAGGGTAAGCTCATATTTGATACTTTATCGGATCAATTTGATCCTTTCTTTTTAAGAGTGTGACCGACTTCAGTTGAGTTGTATTGATCTCAGTAGAAATAGGAATATTCAAAGTATGACAACCTGTAATAAAGTATGACAACCTGTAATAAAGAAAATATAAAATTGTGTAGTATTGAGCACAAAGTGGTTTCATTTTCTCGGTAGAGGCTGACATTGCACATGCGTAATCTTGAAAATGCGATCCCTTACCTACCCCGCTGAGCTATATACCTGAGGGGAGAAACTCTGCATGCATTACAATGCATGTACGTGTACGAAACGGTTCGCAAACACTTGTATAAAAAAGGCTAAAATACAACTGTATCAAAAGTTTTAATATAACAGCCATTCCAACACCATTTCCTCACTAGTAACACCTTTTACAATCTCATTGCGCGAGTCACATTGGTGTTTGACACCAAATTATGCCTTGTATTATGTGACTTCAGCATAAGAGAGATTTAGAGGGCACAACTTTGAATGCGTTTATTTAGAAATGTATTTTAATACTAGGCTACTTGTATTGTTGCAGATAAAGAAACGACATGATTTAATATCTGGTTTAAATTGCTGTGTGGATCCGCCTAGTGTTTGTTTACATCATACCTAGATATATCGGTCGGGTTGTCAGTGCCTGCTTGCATCAAGTGGTCGTTTATTATGTTGTCACGGTTTGTTATTCAACATTAATGGAACAAATATAATATGGGTATATCTTGCATATATTTCTAGAAGAGGTTTAAAACTTTGCAACTACACATACTTTTTGATCCGTATGATGATATTTTCAGTGATACCCATCACCGTCATCAGCGGTCTAACTTTGAGTTTCGACTGATCCACTTCTGAAATTAGCCATTGGTGGTGTCCTAGATATTGAAGGTGTTTTCAGAAGGGAATTATAAATATTGAAAAGATCACGCCCTCGTCTCTGTTATGGTGTAGGGCTAGTTTCATTCTCGATGCAAACAGCCGCTCTTATATTCCGATGTAAAAGTTACCCTCTCTGCATAATGTAGAGACATTATCAACACGATCAAGGTCCGGTTCATGTATATAGTTCTTGTTTCATCTGCCTTATCAATACCTTAGTGCAAAGTGTGATTCTTTTCGTTGACGATATATATGTCAGTATATTATTATTCTACTTTTTTTATTATAATTGTACACTACAATATCGTTATTAATTATGGTTCATAATATTCATATGTGTGGTGCTCTGGCAAAATGAGCGGAAAGTCGCGATTTTCAAAATTGAGATTATGACATATTCTAATTCTCTATAATCTCAGCTTTCGAATGATACATAATGTGTCATACTTTCTTTCTACAATTTTCATTCAGAGATCGAAATATAAGACAGTCCACTCAAAATCTGGCAGTAAAAAATTGTCGCAAATCGATTTTAAAGTTACTGATTACTATAGTGTATAATAGCAAAACGTGATCAATAATCCGTGAATAATTGCACTTTCCGGTATAATTGACCTTCAAAACGCCAGGTATATGTTCATACCTATACATTAATGCGTTTTATGTCAAAAAACGAAATTTGATCTTTTCACCATATTTTTACTTTAGCAGCCATTTATTTAAAATCTTCAATCGCGACTTTCCGCTCATTATGCCAGAGCACCACACATATTGACAAGATAACTCAAAGGGACAAGTCATTCTACTACTTGACTGGACAGCAAGGCAGTCTCGATCGTAACGATAACGTTGTAGTCCATTGCTACACTAAAAATGATTATTGCGTCAAGTAATTCTGACTCAAAAAAGATGATTTATATTCAATTCAGTGATTTTCAATACCATTCAAAAAAGATGAATAAATGATTAGCAAAAACTGAAAATAGGCAAAAACAAGTTCAGCATAATTTATTTGAGTATATTTATTTGGGAGTTTCTATGATGATGAGTCACTAGTAGAAAAATTACATGATCATAAGTTCTGCTCTTGGGTTAATAAGAATGACATCGTGGCAACAACGATATGGCGTTCGGGTAGGTAAATTTGCTTCTTTGCAAATGCCATTAAGTGTGAATATGGAACCATTCTAGAAATTGTATTCCCTTTTCCTTGATTTTAATTAATTAATAACAAAACTTGAGTTCCAACAACTTGATGGGTCATTCCAATCTCAAATTTCACAAACGTTACCAAAATGTTACATGTTCTTGACCTTCCAATTCCAGGTATGCAGCAGCCCTTGAAGATAACTCAAGCTCATTCAAATTCAAATTGCAATAGTGTATAATATAGCTTAAATTATTTTAATGTATATCTTTATATGTATGATAATTGTGTTTTATAGATTGTAAATTATGTCACAATTCCGGTTTTACTGCCATGGCATTTTACTAAAATATACCTGCAATATAATATACACCTGAAATATAAATAACAATTCGAGCAGAATTTTGAAAAGCCGCTAGTCTGGTAAACATGTAATACCAGTTTGGTTCAATGATGTTATGGCCAAAATTTCGTTTGAAGAACATCTCCAATCCACTAAAAAGTAAATTAGTCAGTATGAGCGAAATTTTACTTAAACTTGGGTGTGAAAAAACAAATATGCACTCGTTTGATGGACCAAACATAACTTCCATAATTTTATTATTACAATTATAAAATCTTGTTTCATTCTACATGTATATATTATAACCATCCAACGTTTTATCATATGAGTTTAACTAAATATCCTGTGGCCGATGTCTCTTTACAAGTCATATAATGTAGATTCAACCCTTAGGATAAGCACATCGATTGTAAGAGTTTTAGAATACTTGGAAAGGTGAACAAACACTGTCTTGACAGCCTGTTTCATGTTTGTATAATGATTCTGAATCGAACTCTGCTGCTTTACAAAATGGCACCCTTCATTTCAATACTGTTTAAAAGTTCTTAACATTCACGATAATTTGATTTGGATCTCAAATTGTAGGCTTATATAAATACAAACCAAGCTATGCTTAAAGTTAACTTACAACTCTGATAAGATGAAACTGTCCCCTATGGATGTTATCCGTCATGATTCATAGCAAAATACCAATTGCAGATTTAATAAACTGAAAAGATCCCTGCAAAATCTTTTATTAGTGGAGAATGAACAAAAGACAGTGATTCAAGACTTAAGTGTTTTAAGCTTCACTTTTATGATAGATACTTTTATGGTGACAACGACAGCAGTTTCTACAGAAAATAAAGTAATCATATAAGACGGTCTGCTTATAGTTCTGCTAGAAAATTCTGAATAGGATTGATGCTTCAAACATTTCGATAATTTTAGGAAGGACTGACGAAAATTCGACTAAAAGGAAATATACCCCAAAACAGGCTGTTAACAACCAGTATTACCGATACTAGAATCAACAGGTCTCATTACTGGGTAAAGAAAAAAAACCTTTTATTGTGCTGATGAAAATTTTCTGTTAGATTTATGAAAAAAATGCACGAATCGCTTTAAAATCTCACTTGTTTTTGACAGCAATTTGACATTCAATCAAAAATTTGGCTCATATATTTGTATTTCATCATTCAATATTGCCAGAAAAAATAATCTGTCGACAGAAATTCTCGTGATTATTATTATTATGTATTATTTGACTTTATATTATTACGATTTTTTCTGGGACTTAAGCTTTTTTTTTTGGAACGGCACGACCGCGTTACTGTGGATTTCGAAGCCCTGGGTCTCACTATTATAGGCTTAGCCTCTGCACTACTGAGCCACTTGGTTTCAACATGAGTTTTTTCTAACATGATTCTATTTTTGTGTTCTTCTTTTACACATTATTGTACCGTCATTATGGGCAGCATTTTGTTCAATTCGGATGTGGTGATTGACGTTTTTGTCAGTTGAATAAACGATACGAAGCATACCGTACAAACTACAAAACGAACTGCTTCTTCAAATATTAAATTTTCTTTGGAAACAGAGAGATGGGTAAAACAATAAAAACAGGTTGCTGCGTGAATTTTGAAGCTATCGTAACTAGTGCAAATATATTTTCTTATCACTAACCCGTTTCAACTTACAAAGCATCAATCAGCCAGAATATATTGATATTCAGCTGTGTCCAAATCGCAGGATAACCTGCTGTTGAAACCAAATTAGGTGGCTCAATGGTGCAGTGGCTGAGTCAAATATTAAGGTCTGGTGATTCCAAATCAATAAAATATGATGCTGTAAGCCTATTTTTTGGACTTTTCAAGACAATTGTTCATTGAAGTTATGTCGGTCCTTCCTTACCCTCACGTCTTTGTCAGAATCCAGGCTACGTCACGGACGAGGAGGAAATCTGATATCGGGAAAAAACGATACGAAAAAAAAAAATAGATGAAAAAACATGTAGGACCTACCATCCTTGTTCTGTCTGACTGAAAAATAAACTTAATAAGGTGTCTGAACAATATACGTGGTAAGTAAAACATCTAGATTTACAATTCTAGCAGGATTTTCAAAAGCATATAGATAGTCTGGCAAACTTACCAGTTTGGTTCAATAACTTTACGGCATAATTTCTTTTTGGGAACATCGCCAACCTACTACACGGTTGCTCATAAATAATTTACCACTTTTTTAAGTAAAGGTCAATTTATGATTAAAATATATGAAAACCTATGTTGCTTTTGGTCTGATTTGATAGGTAATCTTGTTGGGTGTGAAATGGAACTCCGAATGTGATAAATTTTCTCATGTACTGGTAAGGGGGCAACAACAAAAATGGGTCAAAAACGTGATTTTTAGGTCAAATTTGATTTGACCCCGCCTTGGTCAAGGATAAGATAAGTCTATGTTCTTCATTTCATTAAATTTTAAAACAAAATTGTCAACTTTAAGTTTTTAAAATCATGAGGTCACATCGAATTATGTGCAGCTTGTTTTATTGTGTATGTATATTGGCAATTACAAACTGCAAGATAAGATATCAGACATCACATTCATGAAATTTGAAAAATATATATTTCTACTGTAAGACCAGGGTTAACTTGCATACTTCTTAAAGTCATAAGCAGATGAATTGTTTCAATCCACAGTAAAATAATAAGCATCTTGTGGTCAATGTCCTTTTACAAATCGTATAATGTAGATTTAACCCTTAGGATAAGCACATCGATTGTAAGAGTTCTAGCATACTTGGAAAGGTGAACAAACACTGTCTTGACAACCTGTTTGTATAATG
>JXSR01S027036.1:27274-43472 GCA_000969725.1 Ophiothrix spiculata | reverse complement strand
GGCAAAATTCAGATTTTCGACCTGAAAGACCTTTATGACGTCATAATTACGTAACACCTTAGCCGATTTTTGTGATCTTGGTATCGTTGAATAGGAAAAAGCAGTTGGTCCCCTGTTCTAAATATCCCATGTTGGACGATGCAAAAGTGTAAACCTGGTGAACTAAACACTAACAGTTGTGACAAGACAAAGTGGCATGTGACATACATTATATTTCCTTATGGGTGATATAAACCCATAATTTTTCGAAGCTCATTCATTTTTTAAATATTTGAAATGTAGTAATGGATGGAAAAATACATATATTTCAGAAAATTCCAAAGTGTTAATTTGTTACCCAGGATTATGCATGTTATCAACGGAACAAAGACATTTTCTCAAATAATTATGCTAGGAAAAGGCAAAGCGATCATATATAACTCATAAATCTATGAAATAAACACCGCAAACACCATAAACACTGAGAAAGGGAAGGAGAATGTAATAAGGTAAATAAATGGCAAAACTTATACAATTTTGTGGAAAAGAATGAAATATGAGCATAAATGAAAGCAGAACCAGAAGAGAAAACAAAGTAAAGGAAAAGAAATAAGGAAAGATGCCAATTACATGTTTCTAAAGGAATTTTATATCATGTTTCACTTCTGATGTTTATTATTGTGTTCAGTCCACAACCTCCGGTATATGGCAATATATATAAGTATGTATGCAAGCTTGTCGTAGGAAAGGCTCTTTTCTTGTTAGAAAGGAATTGACAGATAGTATTTCCCGTGCTTCAAGGTATAGATACCTTGCAAAATGCTTGTAACGCGAAAAACTTTAAGCAGAACTGTGAATTTCTCTTTCCCCTTTATCCTATTGCCAACAGTAATCATGTAAAGGTCTTATGTAAATGACACCTATATCAGAAACTCACAACATACTTAGCAGGAGAGTTAAAGGAAAATACCATCGTAACTTGATAGATGAATTCATATCTTCCTTAGTTTTATTGCACATATATATATGTGTCCCGTCATATCGAAAGGTACCATATAGGGTATGAAAATATATTTTTTTGGTCTCATCTGAAAGATTATATTTTAAGCTTGAAAATGACACCTTGCTTTTGGTTATTGGATAATCGTTTGCAAAGGTTCATCCAAATTGGTAAAAGGCATCGGGCTGATTCAGAAAACTACAGTTCTGAGAAAATCGAGTTTAAAGTTGCTGTACTGGTAAAACTTGAATGGAGAAAGAATTTTTAATCTCGGTTTTTAAAACATTTGTCTTATGTTTTGTATGTTGGAACCTGATTAATATGATAGAATACACTTCAAAGGTGACGTTTTCGACCTTGGACGTGATTTTTGACTATATGGTCAGCTTCAATGGCCTGTATCTCGTAATTTACTGTGCCGACCTTAAGGTACCTTTCGATATGATGGGTCACATATATGTATTATCAACTGATGCATCAAACTAGCTATATCAAATTGAGATATATGATGCACTACTTCCCTTAGAATGCCAATTATTAGTAATGACTGAAAATTACATAGTGCTATATGTCGACAGTTGTAAAAGAAAAATAATACAAAAATCGTGTAATTTACTTGCTTATAAAATTGCCCTTCAATTTGGAATATGTACATTATTGTATTGCTTGACTGTTTTATTATTTTCATTTGATACTGTACCCAAAGGTGTTTTGAATATTTTCATTTTTTTTCTTTTTAATTTCACTAAGGTAGTTTTATACACAGAAAATAAATCAACTCGTATTACCATTTCTGAGATGAACTTTTTTTAAAGTTGTTTTTTCTAGTATGATATCTTTGTAATTAAGGGATAAGTAATAATCCATCATTGAAGATGTAGTATCGCGAAGAAAGTCGATAAATATCTTTGAAATATCTGATTTAAAATAGTTTTTCTATTTTTCTGAGATGAGATATTTCAGTATTATGGTACAAGAAATGGTCAATATACGCTTACGTAGTTTAAGGTAAAGCCATTCAAAGTTTGGCAGCTGAAATTCAAAAGTTTGCTTGGAAAAGCAGAGAATATTCAAAAAGATTGGGTATAACGTCGCTAATTGGAAATTTTGAAGTAATATAATCGAAATTATCGGTATCTTCGATTTTGGCATTTGATTTTAACTCATACTTCACTAAATCGGTTTTTTATAGTAGTAAACGCAAAAAGTACATTGTGCCTCAAATGTTGAGTGTAAGATCTTCACATTTATAGTTCACTTACCAATATTTCTTGAATTCCTAATTTCAAAAACTTGTCAGATATTTTTCAGCAAGATGATCGGTAAATGAAAACCCATGATAAGTTTTCTTTTGGGATATTCCGGTTACCTGTATTTAATTAATTATGCTCACTTTTAATCTAAAACAGTATAAGATTTTATTTTTTCAACACACTGTTTGATATTTGAATTGCCTTAGTTATGAAATTGATTTTGATTGTTTTAGCAAAATATAAAGTTGAAAGAATGGTTCTAACCCTTTTCTCTGAATACACCCATTGAAAACATAAAAACAAGTAACGTATCACTTTTCTTTTATCTATTTACCTAACTCTGTTAATATATAAACCTCTCTATCCATTATTTACATTACAAATCCATTACAGTCGAAAGCGGTGGAAACATACGTGTTTATTAAACCTATCGTGAGTTTTTTGCATTTAATCTCGAGCCAAAAGCAACTGTTTATGGAGAGTAGCGCAAGAAACACGTTTAAAGGTCAAGTATTTAGTAATAGTCTTCACCATACAAAATGACACCTAGTATCTTGAAAAGGTGTTGACCAGTCTACGTATTGTGAAGCAGGTGTTAAACCAAAGTGTAACTTGTTGTGTTTTTGGTCATTGACTTTGAACAGATACCTCTCCTAAAGTTTTGCTCTTTAAAAACATGAGCAAACATGAAAACTTAGCATTTGTGTTGTAAAGTAATAAACATAGGCAAGTCAAAAATGGCTGAGAAAATGGACGAACAATAAAGTAGTCAACACCCTAAGCATACCTACCTTAACTATATTAAAAGCAGCTGTGCCATTTTCTGGAAACCGTTTTTTATGTACTGATGCTTAGTAGCTTGGTTGTAATTCTTTGAAAGATTATATGCGATGACTCTCCCCGAAAAGGGTGACTTTGCGACAGAACACTTTTCAAGAAACAGGTGAAAATAGGCAGCAAAAATAAAGAAAATAATAGGAATTTCCAGCAGATTTTCTGCTGTAAAATTTGATCGCCTTGGTCAATTTTAACAAGTAAGGTGTCATTTTAAAGCTTAGATAATGCTGCAACAGATGAAATGAAAAAAATCAATATTGATATAATCTGCAAAGTCCCCCATTTCGGGTGAGCCATCACATAATATGAAGAGATGATAAGATGTTTTGAAACAAAATTTGAATTAACATATAAGAAGGGGGTGTTTCACCACTGTTTTCATTTAACAAAACATAAAACTTCACTCTGTTATCTTAGAGAATTCCAGATGTGGAATGCTGATGGAACAAAATCATCTCTTGTTGCTGACTAGGTTGGATAAAAAAGTTTGTCTTCAAAATACACATTTTAAATCCTTTATGAGACAAATTGCAATTTTGTCTGGAAATACAGCTTGAAGAAAAAAAATTCTCTTTTTTCAAGGTTAAGAAATTTAAGAATTTTA
The DNA here is from genome assembly GCA_000969725.1 of Ophiothrix spiculata. Classification (NCBI taxonomy): domain Eukaryota; kingdom Metazoa; phylum Echinodermata; class Ophiuroidea; order Amphilepidida; family Ophiotrichidae; genus Ophiothrix; species Ophiothrix spiculata. The sequence goes on along the minus strand of JXSR01S027036.1, from coordinate 39,799 downwards.
ATGAAAGGTGTGTGTTGATTATTATTGACAACAATACATAGTAACGGGAGTTGTCTACATTAAATCAAAAAAAAAAGAGAAAGAAAAGATAAATGACAAGAAGCCGATGTAAATTTAAAGGGATTATCCATCATCCCGATTCTGAAATTTCACTTTTTTCCACACATGACAGTTTTTTGTGTTACAGCATGCCCATACAAACTTACCAATTTGATTGTGCGATTGCTTTCTAAAAGAACTGTTGAAATTAGAGACTAAAATGTCCATGTCTCAATTTTTGTATACCGGTAACCATAAATTTCAGACACTGTTGCTTTGATTCAGCGTTACAACGGGTCAAATCCAAATTGAATATGAGTATATAATCAGATGTAAAACTCAAAATGAAAGAAAATCTGTGTTGTAAGTATAAGAGTGATATTTCAAAGAAACTATAGCTCAATATTAAAGAAGGGACACAAATGCGATAATCAGAGGTTTTTTTTAAGAGAATTACGTTGAGGTCTGAATTTGAATGTGTTTAAACTATTTAGTAGGTATATACGGAATAATGTTTCTGTAGACTTTGTTTTTCAAATTTTGGAAAATCACGGGCAATCCCTTTAACAAGAAAACAGAAGTGAAATAAAAAGAAACAGGACAAACGCTGCAGTATTTTCCACAGGACCTTCTTGTCACGTTTTCCTTGCTTTAACTCCACAGCCCCCGATTAATAGCAAGCTTGGCTTATGTCTGCGTCTTGTATAAACGTCTTCGTAAAATATAACAGCTCGTATTTCCCATCCTTCTAAATCCATCTATGTTAATGTTTTTCTTGTAGCACAGCACATGTGTGACCCATCATATCGAAATGTACCTTAAGGGTCCCAAAATGAAAACTGATTTGTTGGTCTCATCTGAAAGAATATATTTTAAGCTTTAAAATGACACCTTGCTTTTGCTTATTGGATGTTCGCTTGCAAAGTTACATCCAAATTGGTAACAGGCATCCGGCTGATTCAGAAAACTATAGTTCTGAGAAAATCAAGTTTAAAGTTTTTTGGATGTTGGAATCTGATTAATATGATAGAATATACTTCAAAGATAACGTTTCTGATGAAATTAGAAATTCGACCTTGGACTTGATTTTTGACTATGCTCAGTTTCAATGGCCTGTATCTCGTAATTTACTATGCCGACCTTAAGGTACCTTTCGATATGACAGGACACATTTAGTCGTGCAAAATTTTAGTTCCCCTTTATTTCATCGCCAAAGGTACATTTATCTTGCTTCATATGCGTATGCAATACTTCGTTTTAGGTGAGATTTGCATTAATATGATAACATATCAGATTGGAGGCTTATTAAAGGAAAGTAGTGGTGAAACATCTTATTTTTATGAACAATTCGACTTCTTGTGGGAGCTCGTGTGGTCTAGCGGAACAGAGCAGGACTCATAATCAGTAGGTCATGAGTTCGAGCCCCGTTAGCGCCAACGAGTTATGCACTTGGGCAAGGCATTTAGTCTCCATTGCTTCGTCGACCCGAGCGTTATATGGGTAATTACTAGGAATATAGTCGAGTAGCGCCGTCCGATAACAAGGACATAAGTTAGTAATGTAATAATTGGCATAAGCGCTTTGACCCGATGTTCAATCGGAAAAAGCGCTTTATAACTTATAAGTGGGATAATTATTATAATTATTAATTATAATTATAAATATTGTTCTCAACCATCTTATCATCTCCTCAAATATTATCTGTCAAAGGATTACAACCAGATAAGTATAGGTATCATTTATCACGGGTTGACACAAAAAGTAGAATAATAGTTTCCCTGCTTTTAATCCAGTTCATATCATAATAATTCATACTTGTAATATCATTATCAATTCTTCAAATATTATCTTTCAAATAATTACTGCAAGATAAGTAAGCATCAGTACAGGTTGACACCAGAAAGAAGATATAATAGTTTCCTGAAAATTTTACAGCTGCTTTTAATCCAGTTTATTAGGGTAAAAAATGTCAACAAGATTTATATGGTGATGACACAGGTTACTTAAATCTAATCGTATTGAAGTCTACTCCTGTGTCCTGAAAACGTATACAATACCGTAAATGTGTAATTGTATTGTATATAATACCAAGTACGGCATACGATAGGATTTTTCTAAATATTTTGTAACTGCATTTGAAGCAAAGCACCTTCAAGTTGATATTCACATAAAAATTAAGTGAGTCGAACTTAATATTAAAGTAAGTCAATTTGTCAAATTGACCCATTTTGACTCACTTATTATTTTCTGTGTTGTTTTATGCCCCTAAATTATTTGTTTTTGTTGATTATTTGCCAGATTGAAGTGATTTTTTCTTGAGTGAATGTTTTGCAGTAGGGTATTCCAAATTAATTTCTATGAAATATTCGATTTAAAATCCAGAGCTTTCGTTCACTAAATATGTTTTTTGAAAAGACTAAAATTTAGTTTTTAAGATTGAAATTATAATCCCGTGAATTTAGAATGTACTGCATAATATAGTTATATTAAATGTTGCAAATCTGTCAAAACCAATGTTGCTGCACGCTTCCTAAAACTAATAGATATGCATTTCCAGTATTATTTCCCTCAGGTAGCAAACTGCATAGAGTATTTTCTAACTACCCGGTAAAACATGGATTTATACACGAAACGGTTTTAACACTTTTTGTGAGACATATTAACAGAATGGGCTTTGAACAATAAATCTTTTAAAATGACATTTTTTGTTATTTTACCTTTGCTTCAATTCTACGGACCTTCTGAACCATGCAGGCGTCACACCACAATAGGGCTTCCCATTGACTTACTGTACAAAATGGCTTCCTAAAAACACCCGAGAACTCAATAATAAAGCAACTGGTTGCTTCAACACTGCCTTTTCTCAGATGATTATGATCTCTTCTAACACAAAATGATGATAAAAGTACACCTTCAAGGCAAAATTTTCGAGAAACTGGACGCTGAAGTATAACGCCCCCTATCACCGACAGCCGAATTTTGTATTTCCAGAATCAAGCGCAAATTAAGGAAAACCCTTTACATTTTACTAAATTAATCTGGAGATCAAAAATGGCATCAGATCATCTTTAAATAAACCTAACTTTATAATTAGAACAAAAATTTTTCAAATATATTGCCCTTCTATACGTTTTGAACTCCTGTTTTTAGAATGGCAGTCAATTTTGCCGATTTTAGAAATGCCGGATTGTGATTGCTAATTATTTAGTGTTGTGCTTCCTACATGCAACCGAAATCTACAGGATTAGAGGTGTAGGTTCCGATCACATTCTCACCCCCTGGGCTCTACCGGAAGTAGTATATTTTTTAATACCATGTCAAAGCCCATATTTTTTTGATTCTAAATCAAAAATTTCACCTCCAAATTCTTTATACTTTCGCAGATATAGCATAAAAGGTAAAATTATTGGTATTCCAATTTTCTATTTCTTTTGTATTTCCATAACAGCCTCATCCCCAGGATTGAACATTTTCTTTTGCCCCTCAAGAGAAAATAAGAAGCAAACGGAGGTTAAAATTTCACAATATGCATTTCAGAGGTCAAGGTCAATCAGTTAAAACTTAATTACACACATGCTAAGATAGGAACCTAGATAAATGACTTGAAAAGTTAAGCCGAAAACACACCCGGCCTCCGAACAAAAAATTCGCTACCAAACATTTGGTCGTGACGTCAAAATGACGAGTGACTCCAAACAAAATAACTTCAACACCGAGTTGAGCCCAAATAAAGTTTCGCGCTAGATTGCACATGCTATTGAATTGCCATATACATTGGACCAAATGTTTGCTATCCATTCATACTTTAAGTTCGATGGCAAATATTTGGTGACGTCACGACCAAATGTTTGGTAGGAAAAATTTTGTTTGGAAGCTGAGTATGATTTCGCTTTAATTACACGTGCATCACCAATAAGCACTCCGAGGCTCCAAACACGATATGTGTTTACTTGCGTTTTCACGTCATGGAGACAACTGTATGTGTTGTTTGCTTTTAAAATACCTCGTAGCTTTTGTTTGATCTTTGTGCCTTCGTTGTACTGGAGATATAATCCAGCTCTCATCAAGTTTAAAATGCGTCTTACTTTAATTGTTAGTATATGAAGACATAAAAACATCGATAATGCATTAACTATGAAATTTACTTAGCTATGAAATAAAAAGCGCTTTATCATTATACATGCATATAAAGCATATCTCCTACCATAAAAAAAACCCCATCAATTTTATCAACAATTCCACGACGCTGCTTGGTATGTGGATTCTTTCCAAATTCAATGCTGTAACTTGACAATGTCCCCGTAAGAACAACATGAACTTAAGTTGAGATATCTATAAGATATCTATAACAACATTTCCCGTGCTTTAATATATATCTATAAGGTATCTATAACACAACCTTACAGTACACCTACGTACAACAAAACACGCTTAAGTAAATACAAATCACTGTTCTTTTACCCAATCATAAAACATTCCCATAAAATATATAGAGTAAAATCTCTGCTAATATAAACTTCCTAAACAAACAAAAACATAATCACATAACAGTCAAATATTGAGATTTTTTTATAAAATGCATCTAGTATGTATATTTATCTAAGTATACATATAAAACAATTGGAAATTTTAATCTAAACATATTAAAACTTCAATCTTTGCTGAGTGCACATTCACATTGGAATTTTACTTGTATCATGTGGAGGAAAAGGGCGATTTTTACTCTTGTCAGATTGATATGCAAATCTTTTCGGTTTACCAATGCGTCAATCAAACAATCTAAAGATTGAAATGATCAATCTTCATAATACAGGGAGTATGTCTCAGCGTGTCGTTTGAACGTCTTGGAAAAGTATGACATCTCTTATTTCCCATGCTTTAAGGGTAAAGGGAATCCATCTGATCAGGAAAATGTGAATCCTAACTATTTTTTAATCATGAAAATAAAAATAGTTTCCACTGCCTTTGCGGGGACTCGAACCATGGATTATGGCAGGGGGTTAGTCATGCATTACGAAGGGAGGGATCTACCGCTGAGCTATCAAGGCAGCGTTGAGATCGTGAACTTAAATCTAAAACATAAACATAAATTTTTGCCTCATTAGAATGCTCAATTTGTAAGAAGATTATGCGAATGCGTATATCGGATAAAATGTAGATAATGTAGATACTTAAAACAGGCAATTCACAGCTCAAACAGGGCGAACTCAGAGTCGTAATTCACGTCCGGATTTTCGGGTAAAACAACGCGGGTTTGGGACATAATCATTCAAAATCAACTCAGCATATTTATAAAATATTGTTTGTAATTCAATAAGAAGTATCAAGCCTACAATCTGTCAAAATTTGAAACCATTCGAATTGTCCGAACATCATGAAATTATGGGGTTTCAGCGAAAAAGGGTCAACTTTTTTCGAAGTAGTCTTTAGGCGTCATTTTGACCTTGATAATGGACGTGAAATCACTAGTAAAGTTCCATGTATAAACTAGAGTCTCTATTGACTCTATTAAATATGTACGCCGAAAAATTGTGATATTCTGATAGGTGGAAGTAGGTAAAAACTTGCAGTAAACATGACATTCAGCCGAGCGAGACGTTTTTAGGGACTGTAGCCTTAAGTCATATCCATCTTGATGCTTTATTTGTAGCACGACAGAAGAAGTACTGAACAATTCTTTTCCCCTCATGATTCGCTTTACCAAAGGTATGTCGATCATATTTCATAGAAAAGGAAGCATTTTGTAAAACGTTATTATACTTAATTCATTGATATCAGGAATTCACAACCTAACAACAATTTCAAATGGAGATGATTGTGTCATCGCTTCTTTTATGAATCTATCGTAGTCTGTTATGAAATTCAACTTTTTATCCCAATCATTTTTTAAATCTTTGAACATTGATACAGAAACATATATGACACGATAACTTCATTAGTGGACAAACTGTGTCGTGGTTCATCCTTGCGTCAAAGTTAATTTTGAGATTCGACCGGCTGAATTTTAAAATGACTGGAAAAAAATGTCGGGTGTCGATGTTAAGTTCAACTATATTTTAATATCACTTCTTTTGGTACGAAAAAGTATCAAAAATATAAAACTTTCGAGGTATGATGACCATGTCAGGTCCATTTCTTGCTCGAAAGAGCCATGGGACACTTCCTTGAGAACAAAACATTTTCCAACACCACCAGTTCAAACTTCTTTTTTTGGTACTTTTGTACTGAAAGAGTATGCCAGAATAAATAGAGAATAAACTAAACTAACACAATATTCTTACAAATAGTCAAACAGGGTTTTAAAAATGTCACTGACAATTATATATACTGGTCACTTCTAATATACATCACGTCGTAAATAATTCAATTTTAGAAAAAAATACCAATGAATAATCATGATTGGAAACATAAAATGCTTATTGACTATAAAGAGAGCAAACTTTCAGAAAAGGGGAAAATGATAGCCATAGTTATTGCTTGTATTTTACTTTCATGCCATTTTTTTGTTAATGTTGCTCCATTCGGAATGTCTAGGATTGTCCTTGTTGTTAACTTTGTACTGTTATCTACTATCCTCTATCTTATCATTTTTCCATTTCATTTAACATTTCTGCTTAACAATAATGCAATTACATATTACCGCAGCCTAAATTTAGTAAATGGCATGTCTGAGTTCGATTTTATCAATTTTCTTTATCTTTTCAAATATTACTTTTCACAGGACAAGGTAAGTTGCTTGCATATCACACACTACCCTGTTATATCGATCATAAGAACATGTTACCTTGATCATAAGAACACATTCAATTCCAAATGCATGGCAAACCATTACTGTTTTGGAAACACAAAATATGAAAGTACATTGTAATTTTTCAATACATCAGGATTTGAAGCAGAGCTGAGGGGGTTCTTATAATCAAGATTATAGGGTATTATATGACTGATAATAGCTGGAAGTGCTTTTGATATATATGTGCCTCATGTACATATCAAGATTTCCCTGAAATCTGTTCAGCTGCTTCAGTTTGAGGTACGGGTAGACAAAGTTATATCAATTTAATTTGCATGACATGCACAGAAAGGGACAAAATAATACACATACGGATAACTAACTAATAAATGTGAAGAGTATGACAGAGACGACACAATGGTTAATCGTCGAATCCGATTTAAGATTGTTTTTAATTAGTGATGCACCGATAAGCCTTTTTAACCGATACCGATAACCGATTATATAATGAAAGTATCGGCCGATACCGACACCGATAATTATTTCAAGTTGTCTTGAAAACGAACCATGCACTAACACATCAATACATTTTACTTAATACAATGATTTTATGAACAGTTTATTGAAATACTGTTTGTGATGGTGTAAATACTTGCAATAAAATGCGAGTTTTTACATTCTAAAATCTAAATTTGGTTTTTATGCTTTGTATTCTATTTCTGTTTCTGACACATTTGCATTTACGATATATATAGTTTGTATAGTTAGCGCTTGTGAGTGCAGCTATTATAAGGTATCTTTAGACCTACGCGAATGCGTTATAGTATGTTATTTGTTTATGAATAACATACAAGTGCTAAAAGTGTTTATCCTATCTTTTAATAACACCACATCAGGTTTTTTAAACATTTTTTTCTCTGTTTTTCTGCATTATATGCTTAGATTAACTAGTCGTTAAACTAATTATCTGTTGATATTATCGGTAATTCGGTGTTTTTTAACCGATACCGATTCAGAACCGATAAGACAAATATCGGTCCCGATATATCGGTTACCGATATATCGGTGCAACCCTATTTTTAATTATTAAAGTCAATTAAATATTATTTCCATAGTCTGTTCACACCTTTACGATCCATTTTATTTTTGAGTCCTTGATATCAGCATATTAAAGCAGCGGTACATCTTCCTATATTTGATGGCTCACCCCAGAAGGGGGAACTTTGGAGACGATATCAATTTTGATATAATAATTTACGGCAAAGTTGTAAATGTTACGGTAAAGTGTTGGCAACCGAATTGCCAGTGATTTTACCGTAAAATTTACGGGAAATTTCTTAGAGTGTACAAATTGAACTAAAGCTGATTTAGGAATTTTCGAAGGAACAACATTGATCTGCCCGATGTGTCAATTGGCGCCCAGTTTAAAATACATGTATTATACCAATATTAAGGTTAATAAAATAAGAGTTTGTTTCATTTAAATAGACATGGACATAAGCGTTCAGGAGCTACTAAATATTGGGTGCAAATAGTCATTGTTATCTGCCCTCGTTGTTCATTAAAACATGCATTGGACATATTTTAAAAGCCAAGACTTTTGCATTACAAACTGAATCCCTTGTCCTCAGATTTCTAAAAGATTGGAGTGTTGAAAACTTACGTGTGCATCGCTGAGAAACAAGCCTGAAACACCGCAAGGCTCCGAATACGGTATGTGTTTACTTGCCTTTCAATGTCATGGAGATAACCGTAAATGTTGTTTGCTTTGGTAATGCCTTGTAGCTTTTGTTTTCTCTGTTCCTTCGCTACTAGAGAAACGATGCACAAACGTGCAAGTACGATAAACAACAATATTTTAAATATTTGCAATGCGTCGATGGACTTGTTTCTACCCACTACTATTGCCCCCCCCCCCCCCCATCTATCAGTCAATAAAATATTAACCCTCGTCTTCCTAAGGGGGAGGGGTGGGAGTGGTTACCACATCCCCCCTAACGGATGGTCGCCGATTGCACCAAAACGCAAAATAAGGCGACCCTGAGCATTTATTTAATTGTTTTTACATCTTTTGTGGTCATTTTGATGGGAAAAAACCCGGGGTTACCACCTATGGTAGGCCGTCAAAGTCCGAAGGTAGGGGGTGGTTGCCACCTCGAAAAATATTAAATCACCATTATGGACTTGAAACTTACAGGACATGTTAGAATTGTAAATTCCTTCATTTATTAGCAAAAAAAACTGTAGAAAATTTGACATTTTGAACTTTTATGACGATTTTTTTGAAAAATTACCGTTTTTGGCCAAAGATGATTTTTTTCGGTCCGGAAATACTTTGTGACGTCATAATTACGTAACACCTCAATCAATTTTCATAATCTTGGTATCAATGGAAAGAGGATACCCTACCCTATACTGTAGTACCAAACAAAATAATTTTGGGGTCCCAATTTTGAAGTAATGGGGAGGGGGGTAAGCACCATCAGGAAGACGTGTTACAAAAAAAGGCCCAGGAAAACGAGGGTTAAAGTTGTTCATCCAAATTCCTGAACGATAAATATTGCTGTAGGTATTACCTCTTCCAGGGATAAATATTATATCACTAATTTTAGGCATGGTCATTGCAAAGTGTAAATATTAATGAAACAATCAAGGCCCCATTATTTATATATAAAGTATTTAAAAACATTTATATTCCATCTATTTAGCCCTATCTCATATCGCATATTCTCTTTATGGTTAAATACAGCACAACCTGCCCGTCGCTCGTTTAAAATCTTCATCAGATATATTTACAAGAAGTAATATTGTCAAAAGTGTCATTTCAGGCATATTACAAACAAGAAGGCGATTAGTTATCTGAATAAATAATGTGACTATCCCAAAGACTTCGGGGTAAAGGTGTTGTGAAATTTGTTGCCCTTGAATTGTATCGAAGTGCTATTGTCACTTGTCGCAAGATTTTAAATATATAATTAACTGTGCTAAAAAGTAATGATAACGTGTGTTGTGTTGTACGTTGGCTCAATGTGGCATAATCTTACCATTTTCTGTATGTGACTAAGGGGGTGACATTTTGGGGGCTACAAATTCGATTTTTACCCTGCCACTTGCGGCGGTAGGGTCTTGTCTTGTTTGATCTTGAACATAGAATCGTTGTTTTGATTTTATTATATTGAGAACGATAAAATTTGAAACAAAATATTCTTTATGCCAAACATTCATTAGAAAATAAACCCAATAATAGAACATTTTCGACACGCTTGAGCGAATTTATACGAACTACACTTATTTGCACTACTTGCCAACTTGAAAGTAGAATTCAAATCTGTTGCCTAATGTTGGAAGGTGAAGGTATGCTTATCCTGTTACAATGATAACCAAAACTTTAAACATGCTAAAACCAGGTAAGATGCAAGTAATGTTTCGTGACATTTTTGATATTGAAAGAGAATGGCTCATAAGATGAATATTAGAATTTACGAGTCTCTTCAATGATTTGATGAAATGAAACGAACTTGTTTCATTTTTGTCAAATTTCTTAAAATATAAAAAATGTTAAGGAATGTAATTTGTTAAAATAGGTAAAGTGGGTATTTTGTTATTATGTTCTTCTTTTTGCACCCAAAGTAGGTCAATTATCAGAAAGGTTAGTACTTAAAGGGATTATTGATTAATCATCAGATGTTTTTGTGTTTTTCAAATTTGCCAAATGGTGAAACATTGAATTGAAACTGATTACGTTCGCGCCCAACTTTAATACAAGAACAAAATTTAAGTGTTTACAAAAGGAGACATAATATTTATCGGGCAGCTACTGCAAAAAATAGATGGTCCCATGAGGTTTAAACACACAATTGAAAGTTTACTAATTCCACTAACACTTGTATATGTTTGAATTTAGTGTACATCAAATGACTACAATGAACAACGACTCTTATGTTGTTCAACAATCGGCGATTCGGCGATGGTAAGGTTTTTAAACCTTAAAAGGCCAAGATTAGAGTCCACTATCATATATGATATTTTACTTAATAAAAGACATCTCTACCGACACATTTTTTATCTTACAAATAAATAACAATCAACGGATTATTAACGTGACTTTAAATCAGTCAATAATAAAGTTATATCCGATAGTTATTTCGGATAAGCTACATCATTTTGTCGTAGCAGAACATCCTAAGCAAAACATTCTATACAATTGTGCACTCTACCAAACCTAACCCAGTACAATCCCGCCCGTGCCATCAATCAAAAGGCATTCCTAAAAAGATGCTCACCCAAATTCATTCAAATTTGCTTATGATATTAACTCATCATGAATTGATAAAAGTTAAGGTACTCTCCTATACGTTCTTAAAGTATTTTAACATTTTCAAAGAAGTCAAAGTCACTGGAAATTTGAACAAGTATTTAAAACTATTTATATCCCATTTATCTTCAATAATTAGTCATCATATCATGTTACTAAAACTGCGCCATCTCCGGGCCATCTCGTATTACATTCTCCATGGTTACCTTGCTGTTGCCTCTTGTGTATCAAATTTACGTTTTAAGTCAAATCGTAAACGAGGAGGTGAGGAGTAGTCTGAATAAACACGGCATTGCTAATAGCCAAAGAAGACATCAGGACCTTCCCATCATGCCTTGCTTCCAATGGGATTTGTTTGTAAGGGTTGTGATGAGAGGGTTTAGGATGAAACATATCTGAAATGTAAAATTGGGATGAAGTCTGATGATTGTGCTATGTTTCATCCCTAAACCCTCTCATTAAAACCTGTACCAAAAATCCCATTGGAAGCAAGGTATGATGGGAAGCCAGGCCCTGATGTCTTCTTTTGCGACTAGCCAAAGACTTGAGGTATATCATCAATTTGTGAGAAAAAAAGGAAAAGACTGCAATGATGTTTGTTGCCCTTAAATTTATGATGTATGTGATTATTTTGTCCTTGTTAAAATATTTGATAAATAATTGTGCTAAGAAATGATACTTACATGTATCTTACGATAATCAATCTTACATTTTATCCTATGTATTAATTTTGGTATGTGAATTCTGTTTCTTTTTCATAATTTGATGGCACGAAACGAACTTGTTCAATCGTTATCTGATATCTAAAACATACAGCAGTGATACAGAATAGCTTTAGCCGGTAATTTGTATAGGTACGTATAGAAAGATTGCGCAAATAGCGGTAAGTTGAACGAGAACGTAAAACAGCCCCGTAATCTCTTGTTTAAGCTTGATATATCTTCGTCCAGTAGTTCAACTTTAAAATAGCTATGAGGTGATGTGTTGCTATATATCTAACACTCACTTTAATGTATTGTTCTAAAATGGTTGCTTCGTCCCGAAAGGCTAGAGTTTGTGCACTGAATTTCAAGTGACTTCAAATTGAGTGACCAGCTGCGAAAGGTGTTGAGACAGTGCATTATTTTAGATTCAAAGGACACAGTGCACTTTAAGGGAGATCGGAGCCTCACGATCCCTAAAAATATATTTTTTATTGAGGATGATTTTCATATGCATACTTACGCTACTCAAGAGATCAACTGCAATTGAGCACTAATGCACTTAACTCATGCATTATTTAATACTATCGGAATTGCTTATCAGAATATGGGAATCACATCCATTAAGCTGTCAACGTGCACTTTGATGTACCCATGAACAGTCAGCGCTTAGAGCCTATGCAAATGAACTTTTAATGAGCAATTTATTTTTAAGTTCTGGCGATCGATATTGAAGAACT
>JXSR01S027036.1:13093-25906 GCA_000969725.1 Ophiothrix spiculata | reverse complement strand
AAGCCACTTTTCTCGGACCTTACTTCTGGCTGTGAATACAATACTAATAAATACTCTATAAATATTTACTTTTATTTAATCTTTTAGTTATTTTGATGAAGTTGGAAATATCCAACTCTTTCTTCTTCGTCTCAAAAGGTTCACAGTGCTTAATTTGTTCGCAATAATGCAGTAGATTTATTGAAAATGTGTTTAATATCTAGGAATGTCTCGGTCATTCTGAGCAGCATCATATCTCAACAATGCTTTACCATATAATACGTGCATCCGTTTTTTGAGAAATAAGTTCTATGGAGAACGTTTAGCAATGTTTAGGGACAAAAGCTTAGTTATCTCAATTTGGACTTATTTGCTTTACACCAGGTTTTAAGCTCAATAAGTTAATCGCTATGCATGCAGCAACTTGGAAAAAAATCGAATGTGTCATATAAAACAACACTTGTTTTTTCCATATTCAAAGTCAAGCATTTGTCAAGTCATCCAATACTAGAAAAAATGTGCATATACCAGGTGTCCCAAAAAATGGTTACATGGAGAAAATTGACCGTGCGCTAAAACCATAGTAGTTATAGAAACGCAACTTTGCACAAAATATATTACAACTCTATCCTAGATACTCGTAAAATCTAAATATCACAGCATTATTAGTTTTTGAGTTATCAATAAAGGTAGATACCTATGTCCGAAACGCATTTGTTCAATATTAAACAAAATAATAAGCATGCACATTTTATGATATTTTAATGTGCATTTTTTTTCTAAATGATCATGGTCAGACTTTTTTAAACCAAACTTTATAAAATTATTAATGAATAATAATTGTACTCTCTTTCAGTATGTCTATTATGCAAATTAGGAAAACCTGCATTCCATGCATTCCAGACTGAGTTGTTTATATTGAACCTGTCAATCAAGTTGTGGCGCGAAAGTTGATGAATACGCATTAAGCACAATTCAATTTTCCTGGGTAACATTTATTCTTGAACTGTTTAAACTACAAACTTTTGTGTAAATTTTTACAAAATCTTCTTTAATTTACAAGTCATTTTAAATTATAATTTTCTTTGTTTAGTAGCAAAAGTCAGATCGACATTTTAGATATAGCAGAAATAGCTTTTGAATGGGTGGCCATTTGTGCCCCAAATCAGATTTTGACATAATTTGTAGACTTGTAGTAATTTATGACGCCATAATTACGTAACGGCTCGTCCAATTTTCACGATTATAAATGGGAAGACGAAACCCTACCCTATATTGTGGTATACAACAACCTAAGTTTGAGTTTGGCAATTTTAAGTTCACATGTGATTGAACGAGGGTTAAAATTTCATCAAACGAACATGATTCCGATTTTGTTGAATTTTGAAAAAATACGCTTCTGACATAGGTATCAACCTTTGTGAATAACTCAAAAATTGATATTGCTGTGATACCAAAATTGTTTTAGTATCTAGAAGAGGTTTGTAATATAAAGTGTGCAAAGTTTTGTTTCTCTAACTACTATAGTTTTAGCACACGGTTATTTTTCTATATGTAACCATTTTTTGGGACGCCTGGTACTTTAACGACTGAAAATTGTATATTTACAAATGCCCGTTGCCATACTATGCTTAAAGTACCTGAAAGAATGCAACTGTACTGATCAAGCAAGAAAAAAACTATTAAGAAATCTTACCAGGAAACCGGATTCTGATATGCATTTCAGAAACAAAAGGGTAAGTAAAAGTGATTAATTTTCGAGATATGTAGGTTAAAAGTAAGAAGTGAACATGTTTACTGGATTCTAATCACGATTCTAATTTACTTTCGCTGAAATTGATTTGGTTTTCCATTTCTTTCACAACTGAATGCGTTATATAACTTTATATACGGTAAAGACGAATATCAATTTTCAGAAAATGCACACAATAGGCATCAATCTGATTATTTGACATGATGAAATGTAGCACATAATGATAGCAAGCTGATTTATAAATCAGGAGAGAAATCTTTATAAGAGTCTACTAAAGCTTAAAAATAAGTGATCTTCCTTTGCTGGATATTTTGATGGAAATTCACATAAACATGATACAGGATTATGCAACAACTAAGGGACCGTTCATAAACACTTGTAAGTGTAAATTACCACAAATTTTGCGGTAAAAATTGAGTTTACGTGCTTTTCTATGGGGTGGACCACTAATTTTGTCGCAAAAAGGGGGGGCCCTTAAATTTTCTACGATAATTTTGTTTTGCATCAGCCCCCCCCCCCCCCCTTAAAAGTGTTTGTGAACGTTTGATTAAGAATAAAACTTCAATGGTTCAGCTTTGTCGTCCAATATTCAACAATTTTCCAGTAGGAATGATATTGATACTCTTTTGAATTTCTATCTAGATCTCACCAAACTGTACTTAACTTGTTGATGTTTAATGTTTAGTTTTAAATATATTCAGTCTTAGGTGGATACAAAAGTCACTGACGATAAACAAAACCTGTTTTAGTATTTGTTTGCTAAACATTGTTTATATAGAAACTATTTACTTTACAATTCATTAACTTAAATAAGTTGATGCAACTCTTAATTAGGTAAACCCATTTGGGAGATAAAAATTAGAATGGTTCATTGTAGTGGCTTAAAACTTAAGTAAGCCTTCAAGGTCCAATTCACTTTCTATCTTCAAGTGATATGCAAATGTAAGGGAAGAGAAAACAAAGTTGGTCCTCTTTATCATTTTACAAATGATTTTTTCTTAAGCTAAGTTAGAGGAACCAAATTTTCATCAGATCGCAAAGGTACAATTCACCGATATTAGGAACGCACGGTGTACCTTCAATCAGCTGAAATAGAAACGGTACTACAACAGGTGTTAAAAAATATCAAAAGAATCAACTCATTTGATTTTCACTGAGTTTGTAAAATAAACTATCATGTCACATACTGCCTAGAACGTAAAAACCACAAACTGTCTTGTACTGATTAACCATGTTAACAAGACATATTGTAGAACATGATGATTGTAGTAACTTGCAGAGTATGTTACGTGAAAATAATCTTGTAATAATGGCTTATGGCTATACAGTTTTGAAGATACATGTAAATATGTTGCTGTAGCCCGAAGCAAGTGGAACATCTAACTTATGTAATTCCAAGGTATGGTGCGTTTATAGGGGTGTGTGTGAAAATGTTTAATCTAAATGATGAGGGTCTTTTTTTCTTATTTTCTGTATTACCTCTTGGTTATAATAATGAAGCATCTGACTGATTATGCAGTTATATTATGTTCATGAAAGGTCGGCAGTGTTGTATAAATCATAGATGTAAATTTAAACTATCAATTCAAACAAAAGAAATAAATGTTCTAATGTATTTTAGTTTATAATAGATTCATGGATAATCATATTAATCAAAGTGACATGCAATAGAGGCTGATATAATGGGTTACTACACTGAAAACATTATTTCGTCTAACGTGGTGGAAAAGTCGTCAAACAGGGGTTATAAATTAGTCTTGCAATTGAATTTCCCCTTATTCGTCGCTTGACGATATTTGCGGGCGCATGACAAACGAAAACAAATGCAGGACAAATTAATTTAATAACTGTACGAATTACAATCTGTGGAGGACGAGTTTGAACGATTGACAAATGCACTTTTCGTTAATTGACAAATGCATATCGTCATGAGCTAAGGTCAAGACGAATTAATGTACGCATGACAAACTATGTCGACAAACTTCTTTGAGCACGACTAACCATACCTGAGAGCTGACGAATTTGCATGACGAACTATATCGTATATAACGGGTTTTCGTATCTTCAAGAAGTGGCGTGGCGTTTTATTCTCGAGTCGATTGCACAGGAGGACAATTAGCGACAACACATCTTTCGATTCGGATAGAACAACTCTTTAATTCCAGGTTAGGTTTGTGCCTAGCTTATCATCACATTCCGACCAGACCGCATTGGATTCGGAGTCGGACAGAACAACACTACTGGACCCAGAATTCCCATACACATACTTAAGCTTACTCATCATACTTCATCATCAGATTCTGACCAGACTAGTCCATCTAGATGGACCCCACAAGCGAGCGACGTAGGCGCACGCTTCGCGTTCGCTTGCGAGATCCATCTGGATTGACTAGACCAGACAGCCATTGCAAAACATGCAAGCAGAACCTGAAGGTTTCGTCTAGTTGATTTCACATGGATTGAGCCATACTTAAATGGAATTAGTCTACCGAAAACAAAACCTCTGAAAAACTAGTGTCACTGACAAATTAAGTGACAAATTATTATTCTTGCATGACAATTAAATTTTTGTGCATGACAAATTATTTTTTTTCTCATGACAAACTAATTTTTCAGCATGACTAATTGTCATGAGAAAGTTGTCATACTAGACCGTTTTTCATGACTAATTATAATTCGTCGTTCAATACTAGTATGACAAATTCCACGACAAATTCTAGTTTGTCATACTAGACCATTTTCATGACAAATTATTATTTGTCAAGTGATGAAACACAATGTTCAGTGTAGCTTACCAACCATAAGCAATTTCAAAAAGATTTTCTTTCAAAAGTTTTTTTTAAAGTATAAATAGCACATCGTAATGGTGCTTGATAAAAAACAACCATTTCCATAAATACATTGGACTAGAAACAATGGGTAATACATTTGAAGCAAGCATCTGACAATTGCATTTCTCAATTGTCTCCAACTGAAAATCTTTACGATTAACGATGAATTAAATGCTCTTTGAATTAAAAGAGATTAATCTGGCACCAGCTGCAAACTGTTTGTCGTCGTTAACAGTGTACTGGTTTCGAATGCACATTGAATAATGCTGTATTTTGTGTCGACATTTAAATGCTGTTCTCCGTGCGCAAACCACTTTACAGAAGATAGATTAACTTCAAATGTACGTTTGTACTTATTGAAGCAAGCGCCCATGCATTATTTACTACACTGGAATATTTAATAGATTTATGGATAATCATATTAATCAAAGTGACATGCAATACAGGCTGATGTAATGGGTTATTTAAGCTTTAACAAAAGAGAGGTAGCTATAGACTTTACTATGATAAGCGACAAGGCGATACAAGAAAATGCACATTTTATAACAAACAGCATAATTCCAATATAGTTCATAGGCGTATTTTTGCATTTCAGCATTGAACATGTTGAATACATGGGGTGCACCCGCTAGTCCGACAATGCGCTAGTCCGACACTGCGCTAGTCCGACTACACAATTTTCCTATACCTCAGAGTTGCGGTAGTCCGAAAATGAAAACCACTGCGCTAGTCCGAAAATACAATGCGTCAGTCCGAAGATGAAAACCACTGCGCTAGACCGACACTGCGCTAGTCCGAATTTTTAAACGAAAATACACTGCTCTAGTCCGAAAATGACATAAACTGCGCTGGTTTTCCATATTTTTATTTTTTTCAATTTATGCATTAACTTTTCTATTATTTATCAGTTTCACTGAAATCATGGCTAGGTAAATTTTTCTTTTCTTTAAAAATGTAGTAGGCCACATATACGGCACATTTGACATTGAAAATGACTGATTTCGAAGCAATAACAACAGTTAAGACCTGCTCTCACAATGCAATCGGAAAGTCGCAAATTTCAAACGATACCATAATCAGATACCGTATCTCAAATCTTAACATTCTCATTTTCTTTTAAACTTGGAGATCAATTTATGAACGCATCTATGCTTTAAAAAAAAGAATAAAATCAAGATAAAAGCAGAAGAATACTGACTTTGAAACTGACACACGTACAATGTGCACTAATGTTCTAAAGCTGTTTAGACAGCATTAAGGTACACTCTTAACAAATATGGGTGCATTTTCAAAGAATGTTTCGTCCTTTGGAAAGCACCATTTTGCCTAAAAAGTTTTGACAAGAACCTTAGAAAGGTCCATTGTAGTGGCTTAAAACTTAAGTAAGCCTTCAAGGTCCAATTTACCTCTTTAGTATTTACAAATGATGTTTCTTAAGATAAGCTGGAGGAACCAATTTTTCATCAGATTGCAAAATGACAATTCACCGATATTAGGAACGCACAGTGTACCTTAAATCAGTTGAAATAGAAACGGTACAACAACAAATGTTAAAAAAGATGTAAATACACATTGTTTGTTTATTTTTAATAGAAAAAACTGTATCAACTCACTGGGTTTGTAAAATATATTACCATGTCACATACTGCCTAGAACGTAAAAACAACAAACTGTCTTCTACTGATTAACCATGTTAACAAGAAATATTGTTGAACATAATGAATGTTGTAACTTGCAGAGTATGTTACGTGAAAATCTTGTAATAACAGTAGAATGCGCATTACTAATGGCTAAACGGTTGTGAAGATACATGTAAATAATTGCTCTAGCCCAAAGCAATTGGAACATCTAACTTTTGTAATGCCAAGGTATGATGCGTTTTGTATTTACCTCTTGGTTATGATAATGAAGCCTCTGACTAGTTATGCAGTTATATTATGTGATGTGTAAATCATAAATGTAAATTTAAACTATCAATTCAAACAAACGAAATAATTACGTCACACTTTTCTTATTCATTGAGCGAGGGAGGCCAACGTAAACTTCGATAAATTATTTCTTGTGTTTGGATCTATGGTTAAACAACAAGTATTTAAACAAAAAAAAACCTTTGATATCCTAACTGAATACTTGTCCCGGGATACTTGTCAACATTATAGGAATAAATGAGGTAAGACATACTGAAATTATTTTTTTCAAATACATTTAGACTAAACCTCTTCAATATCATGCATCGAGACACAAATAAAGTCCAAACGTACGAATAAAGTACACTTTTTCGGTCATTGTCATACATGTATATTGATCACCAAAACATGTTGAACTGTGAGCTTACAAACTGCAACCTTTCTGTCATATGGTGCGAGTCAAGTTGGGTTTAGTGTTCTATACATTTTCGTTTATAATGTAATGTATTATGGGTCACGTTTCACCATTGGCAAAATTGTCCTAAGGAATTGACCACATTTTAATTAAATTGAAGTCTTTTGATATTCGTCCTACTTTCAGAGCTTTTCAGTTATGTCGAAGACTACTTTTAACAATTCTACTATAAGCTCTTATAAAAAAGATATTTTCAAATACAATGGATCATTTCTTAATTCCTATAAAAGAGTGTGCCAGAAAGTTATGTAAGAGGATGACTATAAAAATAGCATACTGTATGGGATTTCATGTTCATCAATTATGTAATATTATCTTAATAGCACTATATTCATTTATCGACGTTTTGAAAATTTATAAATTGTGAAAAAAAGAAACCCTTTGCGAATTGTTTGAAAAAGGTGCAGTGTAAATTTGTTGTGTTTTCCAAAATTATAGGTGTGTTTTGGTGGAGTACAAAAAAGCAGTATTTGAACCAAATAAACTTGCGTTGCCTTGTTATGTAAAGCTGAATTATTTGTATTTGTTGATTAATATATCATTTGATTCAAGAAACTTAATTACTGAGATCTTTGTTTGCCACAGAATGGGATTTTTATTTTGCA
The DNA here is from genome assembly GCA_000969725.1 of Ophiothrix spiculata. Classification (NCBI taxonomy): domain Eukaryota; kingdom Metazoa; phylum Echinodermata; class Ophiuroidea; order Amphilepidida; family Ophiotrichidae; genus Ophiothrix; species Ophiothrix spiculata. The sequence goes on along the minus strand of JXSR01S027036.1, from coordinate 18,356 downwards.
ATCTGGTGTAATTTCCCATTCTGTAAAAATAGGCAATTGTTTGCATGAACCAATCAGATGATAGATGGTGGGAATTTCCATAATAAGATCATCTTTAAGTACGGGTATTTTGGGAATCCCATATTGCCACATACGTTTGTATTTAACTAACATTGCAAACTAACTTTTGGAAATTCCCAGTGTGCTACAGAACTGTACAGTACTGTATTTAAAATGGCAATGATTTCATTTGGGAATTTCCTTTGGAAACAGACTGTGACCCGGACCTTGTGATATTTTGGCAGAAGTGGAATTGACTTTGTTGGAGCAGCTTAAGAACTGCTTGAGAAGTTTGATTTTGTTGGACGGAGTTATACAGCTGAGTGGTGTTTGCTAAACTTTGGATGGAGATACTTTGAGAGAATTATTTTGGAGTACAACGAATGGAGGATTAAAGACAACCTGTTATTTTATTTTTTTAATGTCCGAGTGGATTATGTGCGCTGGATCCAGCTTCTAAGCCAAGCAGCAGAGCTTCTTTGTGATTGCTAGACAATAAAACGTCGTTGGAGTTCGTCAGGAACGTTTTGAAATTATTTTGCCAAGTGGATTTCGGAACTTGTGATTATACAAGAAATTTGTGCCTCGAATTAATAACAGACTCTAAATCTTGGAAATATATCCTAGGATCGCATGAAATACGCAGCGGTTTATGTGAGTGTTAAAGTAGATTTTAAGACCAAGTTGATTAATATATTTGTGAACTTTGAACCAAAAGTGAACATTAAATTGTTTGAAAGTTTATATTAACAGTTTATTAATTTGTGTTATTTAAGAACCCGTGAGGTGATTTTGGCCTCGGTCATTTTAACATTTTAAATCCTTGACCGTAACAGCCTGGTTCATAATAGAATAATCACTTATGATGCTATCGAAATGGTTCATTTCTATGAATACATTTGAGTAATACATTTGAAGGCAAGCATCTTAAAATTGCATTTCTCAATTGTCGCCAACTGAAAATCTTTACGATAAACGGTGAATTAAATGCTATTGAATTAAAAGAGATTAATCTGGTACCAGTGGCAAAGTGGTTCTGGTCATTAAAAAGTGTACTTGTTTGGAATGCACTTTAAATATGATGCTGTATTTTGTGTTGACATGTCAATGCTGTTCTCCGTGCGCAAACCACTTTACAGAAGTAGATAGATTAACTTCAAATGTACGTTTGTACTTATTGAAACAAGCGCCCATGCATTATTTACTACACTGGAATTTGTAATAGATTCATGGATAATCATATTAATCAAAGTGACATACAATATATGCTGATGTAAAAGGTTATTTCAGCTTCTGTAACAAAAGAGATGTAGCTCTAGATATTTAAAAGACATTATGAGCGAGGTGGTCATACAAGAAAATGCACATGATAAACAGCATAATCTGAATATAATATATAAGAGTATTTGAATACATTTGGAGGAAGACCGTCTTATTGTGTTTTTTTCAGCAGAAGAAGATGCTTTAACTCCTTTTACGTCACTTTAGGTATTGGATTAGGAAATATCATCAGGTTTTTCAAGTAATTGCCAAATAAATCTTTAAAAATGTGTGTTTGGGTATATTGTACGCTATTTATTAAAGCACAGGATCTGAGCATAGTAAAACTTATAAACCATAGTAAAATGTCTTAATTACGACACAATGTCAATGAATGTGTGATTTTTCAAGAATGAAAAATAAAATGTGAATCAAATGTGACCAAATTTGTCGAATTCAACAGCCCAGTAATAGTCTAAAAAGTACAACAGCCAACTTATTTTCATTCCGCTTGTATTTCCCAAATGCCACAAAACAAATACGTAAGATTTTACATAAACTGCTCCTCTAACAAGGTACCATACATGTTTCATACAATGTCTTATGTACTATTTTGCTCGGCATCATCATTGTCTTTCATACCTGGATCTTAAGAGCATGTACACTCTAAAAAAAGTTGTGTTAAAAAGGGAACATGGTTATCAGGTTTGGTTACATTTTGCACAATATTGGTTTATTTTGTACATAATCTTGGGTAATGGTGCACGTTTTACCCAACATTGTGCAAAATTTAACCCAACCTGTTAACCATGTTCCCTTTTTAACCCACCTTTTTTTTAGAGTGTAGATCTAAAAAATATTAAAGCATGCTGTTGTTTGGTTTCACTTTACTTTAATGACATTATAGAAATAGCAATTATTCAAATCGCTGTCCTTCGTGTTTTCCACCTCACGTAATCACACAAACAAACATGGTATCAGAAATTCTTGAAATTTATTGAGAACGAATTTATAGTCTGAATTCTGCTTGGTTAACTTAGCCTCATTCAGAATAAATGTCTTCAAGGCGTAATATCTAAATAAAATTACGTACGAATTAGTTTAAGGCTAGTCAGAAAGCCATTACCAAATTGATATTTTGCGTCGATTGAAATGATAAAACAGTACGAACGTGTTTGTTATCATCCAATTAATCAAGGAGTGGGTGGCAGCTTTCATCGACAACATCGTAACAGTGTCGAAGCCAAATTGGATGATTCTAGTTGTTAATAATTGTTAAAGCACCGTAAAGCTGATAGTTCATCAGACTTAGTGTAGTAAATTACATTATTGCATGTTGTATATCAGCATTTAAGCCTAGGCATTCATCGTATTCTAAATGTGACACGCAACACATCGACGGTTACATCTTTACGGCTAAGCATGTTTAGAGATATAAGCACATTAAACTAAAAGAAAATTACAAAGAAAACACAATCGTGCCTTTTTCCTCGTAACGTCCAAAATGATTGGAAAATTTTCAAAAAGTAGTCAATACTCTTTCAATTAATAAAAAATATTTATTTTGGCAAAAGGTGATATTCATATTGTCAGTGTTTAGCATATTACAACTCGTGTGAAACAGTCCAAGACATCTGTTATAAAATTGTTTGTTTCTCAGGTGAATTTAGTTTTGTACAAGTTCATGATTCATTAAGGCTGCATGGGGTTTAGTAAGGGTTTTCTCAAATTTTCGATTTTTATCTTATTTTTTGAAAATTGCCAAAAAAAGGCTAAAAATTGGCATTTTGGTGGCAGCGTTGGGATTTTTTTTTTACATTTTTGACCAATTTTGGCATTAATTTAAAAACTAAGATAAAAACAATTTGAGAAAACCCTTCTTAGACATTTGTTTCTAGATTCCAAAAAGCAAAAAAGTTTAAAAAATTTAACGAATGTAAATTTTAGTTAGGCTTTCCAGAAATGTTTGTGGCAAAAAATACGGTTTTTGGCAAAATTGACATTTTTCATCAAAAACTGATATCACATCATGTTTAGGGTAAAAATCCGCTTCTAAAAATGTATACTTTTATATAGTTTATGCAATTAGTTTGAGAGTTAGAGTACAAAAACAGTCTATGCCATTTGAAAGTCTACCCCAGTCTTAAAATGGCACATTATAGACAATCTGCAGCATGCAAAAGGCATCACACAAAAAGACCGCAAATTAACATGATTAATGCCAGTAAATTTTATTTTAGATTAGGTATGTCTGCAAATCATTGACTGCCATGAACTAATTCTAAATAAACATATAAAACATTAAAGAAATATCTTTATTTGAATTAAGGCAAGTAAAATTCTCCATTTATGCAATGGCAAGCATGCATTTAGTTCTTTCTACATGCGATAGGTTGAAGAGGACTTTCAGCATATTGTTTTAAACTAAAATTGTGATGGCTCAACCCGAAAGGGAGACATTGCAGTTTTGCACCTTACTTGTTGAAATTGATCAAGGCGATCAAATTTTACAACAGCAAATCTGCTGGAAATCCTTATAATTTTTTCTTTACTTTTTGCTGCATATTTCACCAGTTTCTTGAAAAGTGTTCTGTCGCAAAATCACCCTTTTTTATTCTTATTTATTCTTAATACTAACAATTTAAACAAATGTCTCCTCAAACAAACATACTTTGTCAGTGTTAATATCATTCTATTATTACGGTATTTTAATATTTTGTTTGAAGCAAAGTACTTCCTTTTGTGTGTTTCTGTACAGAAAATGAAAATACAAAGGCAGATGTTGAGCCAAACAAAAAGACAAAGCACAGATGATATAGATTTGCGATACACAAACATCAACTCGTCCTTGAAAAAGGAAACATATGTCACATTCATTCATTAAGTGCTTTGATTTTTACATAAACATCATATGCTACAATAATTCAACATTTGGTATATCGCATGCAATAGTAGATCATAAGTCATAAATTGGTCATGCCAATACGGGGGAGATGTAACACAAAAAACTCTCTCGTCATATTCAATGTAGTTTTATTCAGAAAGTTTAATACCTACTGCAACAAGTTTTGTATCATTATTTGGGCAATTTAATTATCTTTCAAATGCAGAAACTCTTATTGAGAGCCATATGTTTTATCATTAATAATCCATACTTGTTTTGTTTAATGTTGATAGATGTTTAGAATGAATGTAAGAAAGTAAAATTAACACACATTTTTCAGTTTACATCCTGTATAATTGACACACACCCTGTATTATGTGTATTTGGTATCCTTGTAATATGAGCTTTGAAAAAATATATACTTTTATAGTCTTAAAATGTACATATTTAATCATGTATTGAGAAATATTCAAATGTGTGATGTTTTTCTTATTTAATGGTATGTTACACTTTTTATTGACCAATTTATGACTTATGATCAGTAGTTGATTTGTCTACAGGGTATCCCAAAATAAAACCTATCAATCTTTACGTGTGTTATTTCTTTAGGTGTACCGGATAGTCAGAAGGTATGTAAAGGTTGTATTTTATAGTCCATGAATTGAACTTTAAGATACAAGATACCGTTTGTTTCGTTTCAATTGGTAGTGCAAGAGCATTTGGTAGACTTGTATAGTCAAAAATCATTTTCTCCTCTTTTCGCATATAGGCCTATATTTATGAAATTATTATAGGCCTATATAAAATTGCAAACAAATTCTGAGGTGTCTGTATGCGAGTTATTTTTTCTATTTCATCTACTTTACTGTACAAAAGGACAAAATATTTACCACTAGAATTCGCCATAAATCAAATTTGCAGAATTTAAAATCATTTGATTTCAAAGTTCCGGTGTGTAGAAAATAGCAAATATATATATTGCGGCGACACTGCGGCGGTTGGAAAATCTAACTATCGCTATATCCCATGGATCATGAATATTCATGTTTAAATATTCATGAGCTTATTAATTTGTTTTAT